>ONZH01014819.1:0-34638 GCA_900303285.1 Rhinella marina | reverse complement strand
GGCCAAATTGTGCCCAATTAGCCATTTTCCCGCCCTGGTGTCATGTGACTCATTAGTGTTACAAGGTCTCAAGTGTGAATGGGGAGCAGGTGTGTTAAATTTGGTGTTATCACTCTCACACTCTCTCATACTGGTCACTGGAAGTTCAACATGGCACCTCAGGGCAAAGAACTCTCTGAGGATCTGAAAAAAAGAATTGTTACTCTACAGAAAGATGGCCTAGGCTATAAGAATATTGCCAACACCCTGAAACTGAGCTGCAGCACAGTGGCCAATACCATACAGCGGTTTAACAAGACAGGCTCCACTCAGAACAGGCTTCACCATGGTTGACTAAAGAAATTGAGTGCAGGTGCTCAGCAAAATTTCCAGAGGTTGTCTTTTCAAAATAGACATATGAGTGCTGCCAGTATTGTTGCATATGCCACGCACTGCATTAAATTGGTCTGCATGGCTGCCCAGAAGGAAGACTCTTCTAAAGATGATGCACAAGAAAGCCCGCAAACAGTTTGCTGAATACAAGCAGACTAAGGACATCTTATATTAATAAAGATAAACTTATTTGGTTCAGATCGTGTCAAGCGCGTCTGGCAGCAACCAGGTGAAGAGTACAAAGACAAGTGTCCCTTGCCTGTGTCAAGCATGGTAGGAGTGTCATGGTTTGGGGCTGCATGAGTGCTGCCGGATGTGGGGAGCTACAGTTCATTGAGGGAACCATGAATGCCAACATGTACTGTGACATACTGAAGCAGAGCATGATTCCCTCCCTTTGGAAACTGGATAGCAGGGCAGTATTCCAAGATGATAACGACCACAAACATATCTCCAAGACGACCACTGCCTCACTAAAGAAACTGAGAGTAAAGCTGCTGGTCTGGCCAAGCATGTCTCCAGACCTAAACCCTATTGAGCATCTGTGGGGCATCCTCAAACTGAAGGTGAAGGAGCACAAGGTCTCTGGTGGAGTGGAAGAGGATTCCAATGGCAACCTGTGAAGCTCTAGTGAACTCCATGCCCAAGAGAGTTAAGGCAGTGCTGGAATATAATGGTGGCCACACAAAATATTGACACTTTGAGCACAATTTGGCCATTTTCACTTAGGGGTGTACTCATTTTTGTTGCCAGCTGTTAAGACATTTATGGCTGTGTGTTGAGTTATTTTGAGGGCACACCAAATTTACACTGTTATACAAGCTGAACACTGACTACTTTACATTGTATCAAAATATTATATCTTCGGTGTTATCCAATGAAAAGATATAATATTTACAAAAATGAGAAGGGTGTAATCACTTTTGTGACATACTATATATATGAGAAAATGTTACACAAGCATTCCCTTTTATTATTACAAATTACAGGCATTGAAGGAATCAGTACACTGCATAGTACACATTTTTTAATAGACTACAAAGTTAAAAGTACATTTTACTGAAACTTACTGTAATGTTACCTCTACTTATATGGAAGGGACACTTTGATAAATGGATCTTAATAAGGACTTGTCACTCCCCTTGCTTCTACTCCTTCTATTCTTTAGAAATGTGTGTGGCTGTCATGACATTAATATAATGATTAATAACCACATTATAGCCTTGTAGCTGGTGCATGCAGAGTTGTATGTATCAAAGCACAGTATATACAGTATGTATACTAAGAAGTTTCAGAAAGATTAATGCAGTCTATGATTCAATACTGTGGAACATGTACAATATTTGCAAAATGCCTTTTGTTTTTCTGCAGTTACAGACCTTGTACAGAACTAGCCAGAGATTGTAGTACATATCACTAGGCTTGAACTACTTTTTGTAATCCTCCTTTAATCCTCCATTGTCATATATGTGAAATAGATATACGGGTATATATTTTAAACCTTGAAATTTTATCACTGCAGGGTGTCTCTTAAATTTAGTAGTCAGGAGTGTAACCATCCCCTCTGGTAGAGTAATGCTATCATACTATATCTAACTTACAGTTTTTTAAAAACCCATCATGCAGCATTTCTCAAGGACAGAGCAGCAATTACATGACATAAGCATCTGGGCACCAGAAAATCATCTTTAAAGGGGTGGTGCAACTTTGGGAGGAGTTTTCGCAAATCCTCCCTCTTGGGAAGACCTGGAAACATACTTCCTGCTTTCCTATGCTGTCCCCTGGCTCCTTTGCTACTTGGGTTTGGCTGCTCCACTGCACTCGCTAGATGCAAACTTCCTGTTCCATTTGTAATGACACAAAGGGAGTAGGTCACCGTTGCAGTCTGCGATTGGCTACAGCAGCATCAAACAGGAAGTTTACATACATAGAGGCCAGTGGAGCAGCCGAGCCTGGTAAGTATGCTTCCCTTTGCAGATCTGTGCAAGGAGAGGGGGGATGCCAAAACCCCCAAAGGTGCACAACCCTTTTCTGTAGAATCTACAGGTAAATGGGTTACATATTTGTCTTAAGCAAGTCTTATGCAATTCTTTCAGATTTAACACCTTAAGAACCTTGCCATTTTTCACCTTATGGACCAGGCTGTTTTTTTGGAAACTTGACATGTGTCACTTTATGTGGTGAAAACTTCGGAATGCTTTTACTTATCCAAACCATTTTGAGATTGTTTTCTCGCGATAAATTGAACTTCATTTTTAGTCAATATAATTTACCTTTATTTCTTATAAAATCCAAAATTTACTGAAAATTTGGAAAAATTAGCAATTTTTAAAATTTGACTTTCTCTGCTTTCAAGGCAGATAGTGATACATCATAAGAGAGTTATTACATTACATTCCCCATATGTCTACTTTATGTTTGCATCATTTTGTAAATGCTTTAGAACAGTTATCCCCTTTTTTGCACCAAAGGACCGGTTTCTCGCAAGACAATTTCCCCAGTGACTGGGGGTGCTGGTCGGCGCTGACTGATTCACGCAAGGTGCATATTGAAATATATGAATATAACATAAAATGTCACTATACAGAGCCCCCCATATAAAATACCCCTTCTTTGCGGCCTCAGTAGATGCCTCCATAGTGCTACCCAATAATGTGCCAGTAAGAAGTGCCCCCACAGTGCCCCCCAATAATGTACCAGTAAGAAGTTCCCCCATAGATGCCCCCACAGTGCCCCCCAATAATGTACCAATAAGAGGTGCCCCATAGATGTCCCCACAGTGCCCCCAATAAAGTATCAGTAAGAAGTGCCCCCATAGATGCCCCCACAGTGCCCCCAATAATGTGCCAGTAAGAGGTGCCCCCATAGATGCCCCCACAGTGCCCCCAATAATGTATCAATAAGAAGTGCCCCCATAGGTGCCCCCACAGTGCCCCCAACAATGTGCCAGTAAGAAGTGCCCCCATATCATGTGCCAGTAAGAAGTGCCAACCAGGGCCCCCACAGCGCTCCTCTCCTGTATTGACAGGTACCAAAAAAAATAAACAAACACTTATACTTACCTCCATCAGGCTGGCAGCGATGCGATGCAGGCCTCTTTCGGCCTGTGTCCTGCACTGTACGGCTCAGGTGGCGCAATGATGATGTCCTGAGCCAGCCTCTGATAGGATGCAGGCACTAGTATCAGAAGAACGGGGAAGGTACACTCCTCTCCCTCCCCTGCCCCATCACAGCACAGGCATCTGTATCGCTGTCCTGAGGACGGCGATACAGATGACTATGGAGATGAGCGCTTCCACAATGGAAGCGCTCATCTTCCTGTCCCCTGCTGCCGCCGCCCTCCACTTGTGACCAGGGCCCTGATTGCCGCGGCCCGGCAAACATCCATCCAGAGCCCGGTCCTGGGCTACGGACCAGTGGTTGGGGACCACTGTTTTTTAAGCAAATTTTTACATTTTTAAGAAAATTTCCGAAACCCATTTTCTTAAGGACCACTTCAGTTCTGAGGTCACTTTGTGGGGCTTACGTAGTAGAAACCATCCATAAATGACCCCATTGTAGAAACTACACCTCTAAAGTTATTCAAAACAGATTTTACAAACTTTGTTAACCCTTTTATGTGTTCCACAAGAATTAATTGAAAAAGGAGATGACATTTTAAATTTCACTTTTTTCTCAGATTCTCAATTTTTCTTCATTTTTTCCTGTAATACATCAAGGGTTAACAGCCAAATAAAACTCAATATTTATTACCCTGATTCTGTACTTTACAGAAACACATGTTGTCGCAAACTGCTGTACGGGAACACAGCAGGGCGCAGAAGAAAAGGAGTGCCATATAGATTTTGGAGAGCCATATGACAATTAAAGACCCCCTAATGCACCCCTAGAGTAGAAAACCCATTTTGGAAATCATTGGATAAGACACTTATTGGTACTATTTTGGGGTATATATGGCAGTTGCCTAGGAAACCCAGTCCTGGGGCTAGATCTCCTGGGCTTCCGTAGCTGGCAATTCCAATGCCTATGCAAGGCATCGAGACTGTCATAGCAACCATTGGGTCCCCGTCACCGCAAGCACGTGGACTCAGTGGGGATGTACAAGCTTCTGCAAACCCACTGTATGCCGTGGTCAGCATGACCGTGGTATACAGGGGGTTAATCCACCGGCATTGGTGTTTTCACCAATGCTGGCGGATAGAGCAGGGGCCCAAAATCAGCGGGGCCCCTGCTGCTGATCGCGGCAGTGCATGTGGCGAAGCCGGTTAACCCTAGGATGAGAATGCTCATCCTAAGGCGTCAGTTACTGGCCAGTTAGGACGAGCATTTTTGTGCTAGGTAGGCAACCTGTTTATTAAGAAAATCATATCTCTTCTTAGGATAAATATTAGGAGCTCGACATCACTGTGAAACTTATACATTGGGGTACATTTACCACAGCGATGAACAAACATACACACAGAACAATTCAATATTAAATAAATCCTTTATTAGTATCAAATGCATACATATAAAATATCAGTAGCAGCAGCAGTCATGTAATAATAACTAGGAATAATACAGGTGGTATACAGTATATATAAATAATAGTAAAACTATAGAGAACCCCTCAAAGTGCTTATACAAATAACACTAGCCTAAATCAGTGAGCAAACAGCTCTACTGCCCATACAGATAAAGTGCAAGGCGCATTAGACACATAATGAATGTACTGTACCAGGTAGAGACAGTATACTGTCCAGTATAGTCCTAGCCCCATAGGTGGTCAACAGAATAATGTATGATTTTATGTGAAAATATTGCATTTATATTAACGTGTATTTTACATGTCCAGTTTTAATATTTTTTATTTTTGAAAGCCAGACATTGACTTTGTTCACCCAAGTGAACAAGAATGCAGTCTATCACAAGCCCTCCCCATAAGAGAAAGACCCCCATAAACCAATTCCTGTCCTTAAGAGCCAAAAGGCCCTGCAAGGGTCTGGGGCTGATGGCCATCCTTGGCCAAAACCTAGGAAGAGACATTCGTGCTCCAGCTTCCACCTATGCTCCCTCCCAAGGTGTTGGCCAGTGATCTCAGTCTAGGTCTGGGTCCTAACATAGGGGGTCAAGGGGTTGCAGGAGGGTGAGAAACTTGATGGCCACACACATTCCCCATAGGCCTACGGGAGGTAAACCATAAGGGCGCAAAATCCTGCAAAGTCCTTGTGACAAACAAACATGGACAGTGAGCACGCAGTGAAATAAAAAAGAGTGAATGTGTGCCATTATGGGCCGGACATTCAGATCTAATATATAAAGCTGAGTGTATGTGTGTGTGTGTGTGTGTGTTTGTGTCCGCTAAAGGAATCCGCACCGTTGCAGCTACAATCACGAAATTTGGCACACAAGTACATCAGGTGTCCGGGAAGGTTTTAGAACGGGTCTCAGCTCTCCAGGACGTACTGTTCCTGAGATATTCACAAAAAATGCATTAGCCAAAGCCTGGTCACATGACCCTTATCAGCCAATAGAAGCTCACAGGCAGTTAGTCTCCACACACTCCAGGTTTCCATAACAACCTAGCGAGTTCACTGCTGTAGGTCTCCTTTAAAGGGGCAGAGCGCTGTGGATGACACTGTTAAAGGAGTATTCCGGTAATATAACTTATGTTTTAGACTAACTCACCATCAATCATTACCTCAAATAATGTAAATTTCACATATTTACCATTCAGTAGTAAAAGATGTTTTCTTCAACTTCTACCCACTGTGTTTCCTCCTAAATTACTATGGTATCGACCTGTAATTAAGGCCACCCTCAAAATAAGGACTTAAAAGCCCCACCCCCAGGTCCCACTAAGTCACGCCCCCAGATAGGCCACGCCCCTTCCACTCCGCGTCTGACCGAGATTGAAAAAATGAAGGTAAAAATCAACTTCTGTCAGCTGCAGGGGAGGGAGGGAGGGTGAATTTCTCCCTGTGGCTCATGCTCAGACTGCACAGTGCTGCTGTCTGAGAGTGAGCTGTTCAAAAGGACATCCCTGTGTCCATCCAGGCCCTGCGCATGACAGAGGACAGGGAGTCTGAAAGCCAGAATGTCCAACCTCCCCCCAACATGAAGCCGTGCCACCGGTCCCCATGAAGCCACACCCCTAAACACGAGGCCATGCCCCCTGGTTCCATAAAGACACGGAGGAGAAGCTGTCTGAGCGTGAGCTTCTGAAGGGGTGGACATCCCTGTGTCTGTCAAGGCCCTGCACCGGACGGTGGACAGGGAGTCTGAAAGCCAGACTGTCCAGCCTAAAAACTGGACCTCTGGCCACCCTTGGGGCAGGCTGATGTTAGGGTGGCCAGATGTCCGGCTTTAGGCTGGACAGTCCGGTTTCTGGCTCCCAGTCCTCCGTCCGGCGCAGTGCCTGGACGGACATAGGGATGTCCACCCTTTCAGTAGCTCATGCTTGGACAGCTTCTCCTCCGTGTCATCACAGAGCGAGGGGGCGTGGCCTCATGTTTAGTGGTGTGGCTTCATTGGGACCGGGGGCGCTGCTTCACGTTTAGGGGAATGACCGGTGAGGTCCGGCTTTCTGGGCTGAAGACAGTGACCACCCTAGCTGCTGTGGAGGTCACAGTTAAAGGGGAGGGTGCTGTGGATGCTTCTGTTAAGGGGCGGGCTGCTGTGGAGGTCACTGTTAAAGGGGCGGGCACTGTAGAAGTCACTGTCAATATCTTTTAACAACACACACAAACATTAAATGAAATAGATTAAATATACCCGGGCGAAGCCGGGTCCTTCAGCTAGTGTAATTATAAACATTACTCATCAGCCAGAAAGCAACCCGGACAAAGAGAAGTGAGTACGCTCAAAATGTGAAAAAGTATAGTGTGGTTTACATGTGCCATCACACAGTAGGCTCCCACCCAGGGGCGTAGCTAAAGGCTCATGGGCCCTAGTGCAAGAGTTCAGCTTGGGCCCCCCTTCCCTCAGTGCTTTGTGTGTCTTCTTATGCAGCACAAGGGTCTTTGGGCCCCCTCAGGCTTCTGGGCCCGGTAGCAACTGCTACCTCTGCACCCCCTATAGCTACGCCCCTGCTCCCACCCCCAGTGATTTCAGGCACTTCTGGGTTACTTCTGCTCCTCAGACTTATCAAACAATTCAGCTCATGACTTTGATCCAGAGGGTCCAGGTCACCTATAGGTAGCCATCAAGTAACCTGCATACACCCAAAAACTTCCACCATGTGTAGATCATCTCCATGCCAGTGGCCCCGTACTAACGTCTTATAAGAACAGATACTACGCTTGATCTTAGCCAATAGGTTGAGAAGCAATTCCCTTGGAGGGTCCAACTTAGTGATTTACAGCTATTTCTGTCTGAATACAAGGAAGGCTTGTTATTATTGAGACCTCCTTCTACACTTAAGTCCACAATTGTAGGGACTCATTAAACTGCAGGGTATTGGCATGTGTGCTCAGTGGTTATCACCGTTGCCTTGCATTGTTAGGTTCCTAGGCTTGAATCCAACCAAGCGTAACATCTTCATGGAGCTTGTAGTTTATTCTTGTGTTTGCTTGGGTCTACTAGGGATACTCTGGTGTCCTCCCACACTCCAAAATAAACCATACAAATTGGTTAATTCAGAATTTATATTGTGTAGGATGGGCAGCCTCATACCTACCATAGAGACAGACTTTGTGGCTGCAATGAGGTCCATAGGGAGAGTGGGCCCAGAGCTGAACTGCTTGTCCTGTACCCATCATACATTTGCTGAAAATTCAATCAGTCACAACTAGGGTGAGTTCAGAGCCAAGATATTATTTACAGCTTTCACTGAAGTCGGTGGTAACTGTCTAATTTCCTATGCATTGAGCTCACCCATTTGAAGGCTGCAAGCAGCTAGTTTTATAATGTACCATATTATATAAAAGACAACAGCAGACATAAAGCTGTACAGAGAGTTATCAGTGTATTTATACCAGTTGTATGGTGTAAATACATTGGGATATATGATGTTCATAACGAACGCCATATAAATGAAGTACCTATTTCACTGTAAGTGAGCGATGTGCAGTGCAACTTTTTTTATACTATTTTTTATTAACAATTTCTGCCACCTAATGAAACAATTGTAAATTCATCCAAAATTTGCACTTTGCACCATACTTTTCTGGCAGTGTTTAAAGCATGTGTACTGGTAAAGTGGGTGGGACTGGGGTGGGGTCCATACTAAGTTTTGCTATGGAGGCCTATGACATCAGTGTACGCCTTTGAGGATGTGAATGAAAGAGAAAGTATCACTGTATATATTTTTATTCTGTATCTTCAGTACATAGTATAAACTGTATATGATGATAAACACAATTATAAAATAAAACAAAATTATATAAACAGAGAACAATAGCAATATACTCAATGTCAGTGAACAGCAAAACAGATACTAAATATTCATTGCTAGTAGCTACCATGACAAAATGATGAAGTGCATGGCACAAATAACAGTGACAAATGATACATATTTTATTCATTGTCTCTTTATATTAAGGCCACGCACAAAAGACTGATAAAGTGTCTACGAGAAAGCTCTGCATATAGTGTGCACAGTCCTTTTAGTGATGCTGAATGATTTGAATTCTATATTTCCACATAGAAGTCTTGAAAATGTCAAAAGAAATTCATGCGTATATATGTCCTTTTAGGCCAAAATAGAAAACTGGTGTTCAGTACCTGGCCGTCCGTGCATCACATTTTGCTTATTTAGTTTCATGGTGGGAATGTAATGTTTCCCTTCTTTTGCAAAGAAAGAAAATGAATAGAGGTGGCTTCCCAATAAGATGTGGCTTCCTGCTGTTAGATATATTATTTTATTTTTTCGTGAAAGAAAAAGGGGGAAAAATGTGTGTATGTGTGTGTATATAGTCTGCTATACTTTTGCTAAAACTATAACTTTTTTATTTTCTTTATTTCAATTTTTATTATTTCACTATAAATTTTGTAATTTGTTTTGCTTTTTATTTGATTTTTTTAAGGAAAAAAAAAATTAAACCATTCCTGCCACAATAAGGCTAAGATGGGGTTAATTCACAGACAGCAGGCTCACAGTTAATTTTACAACCTGCAGGGGTCACTCTCATATCAAGAACAGTGCATCCAACCGCTTTTTCTCTTTTCATAGTGATGGATCACTGTAACATGGTGTTACAGCAATACCATGCAGGGAGACCACTTTGGCTGCTCTACAGGTTACTTACTGTGACTGCAGCTGTCTAATGGCAGCACGGTCACAAATATCTGCAGTGCCACGTGTTGCCAGCAGATTGAAATGTAAAACTTGCATACATCAGGTTACAGATAAGAGCTTACACAACGTATATAGTCGTGTGGGTAGGCAAGAGGTTAAAAGGTAAAATAGACAAGAGTAAAAAGCTGCAATGAAAGGTAGACATTCATTTATGGAGAAAGTGCAATATACTAATTAGAAGCTTTTAATGTAGGGCACCAGTTGGCTCCCTGTAATGTTAGGGAATAGTGAGCCCTGTCTTGAGCCCCAACCTCTGTCCCTGCCTACTTACACGGCCCGTCCTAGGCAACGGCGCGTAACTGGGCGGCAATCCCTAGCCTGAATAAGTGCTGTGGCGTAAAGGGAAGGGGAACAGGAGGAGAAATAAACAAAGACAGAACACACACAATATATAGGAGGGTCAGCAAGCCAAGAGTCGTACCAGGATGTCACGTCAAAACCAGGGGAGAAAGCAGAAAGCAAAGTCAAAAATACGTAAGCCGAAGTCCAAAAACGCAATAGTCAATATCTGGGAACAAACACAAGCACTGGAGATATAGACCAATCACAGGCAACCTCTGGCCAGCAGGTTGCCTGTTTAAATAGGCCTCCAAATGGGTCATGTGACGTGGCCAGCGTTACATGACCCTAATCACATACAAAACAAGGCTGAGTGCTGGCTAACAAAAACCAGCGCTCAAAGAGGTGTTCATGTACGGATGTAGCAGCGCTAGCGATCACAGGAGAATCGCGCGAGCGCAGAACAATTTCGTAAATAGAGTATGCATCTGATGATTTGTACGCTAATGCTACGCATTGTATGCTAATGCAACAAATTTGTATGCTAATGCAAGTATTGTACGCTAATGCATACGCATTTGTATGCTAATGCTACGCATTGTACGCTAATGCGTACAAATTCACCTAATTAGCGTACTTTTACTGCGAGTGAAAGGAGTGAAAGAGGAGAAGTCGCGAATCGTTAGCAACGCTATGCGAAAACAGTGATCGCTAGCGCTGCTACATCTGTACATCACGTGGCGTGGTAAGCGCCACGTGACCTTAAACATAAATATAATATAAAATATAACTGCAGATATAGCTAGCGCTCAGGGGGCCCCGCCTACTCGTTGCCTAGGGTGGCGGGGAGGACGCCGGGCGTGCGGCAACTGAGAGTGCCCCGGGTCCTCCCCGCTCTTGGTTGTCATGGGAGCAAGGACGCGTCCTATGCCCTCACTCCTGCGATTGTATGGGAGACCTTCAGCACAGCACAGGGGGATCGCGCCGCCAGCTCCCTATTACACTCCCCCAAGAAAAACAAATTAGAGCAGAGCAACTGTTCTTCGATGTATAATTTGCTGGTGACAGTTGAAGATTTAAATTGAGTGCATGCATGCACCTCAATGAGATGCATGGAGGAATAAGAAAAAAACAAACAGCAGGTGGCGCTATACAGATCCATTTTATTACAGCTCAGTGGCCATACACATTTTTAATTACATGCAATTACAAAAGTATTTGGATCCAGGCACTGGTTTTAAAAATGTAGAATATTTTTATGGCACAACCCCTTTAATCTACCAATTAATAATGTATACTTGATCAAGAAACAATGCATTTGATGGATTTATGTTTTTTTTTCTTATTTCATGTATCCCTCTTTTATCTTTCAATATTTCATTTACAGATTCACTGTACAAAGCACATATACTCTGGACATGATTCACAGTGCAGCTTGGATTTTCTGTCTTTGCATTTTCATTTTTCACTCCCTGTCTTCCTGGAGCCACAACTTTTTTTTGTCCCCCATTAAAACATAGCTGTAATGGGGGAAAAAGGGGCTTGTTTTTTTGTGGGACAAGTTGCACTTTCTAATGGTACCATTTAAAGGTAATGTGTCATCATAAAATGACCTATTGTTTAAATCATGTTTTTATATTTAACATATTTTTAAAGAATTTTTTTGGATGTTATTTATGTATTTTCCATGTCAATATCTATATTTAAACAAAAACCATAAAATCCTGCAGTTTTTACACTGGCCAAATAGTAAGTGGCATTTCTTGGTCTATACAGATCACTTTACTGCAGTTACCTGTTTAGCTATCATTCTAATCATGCCTGTACTGATATCACCTCTGTGTGTAGATAAGACAGGATCCACCATTCACAATAGGTTATTGTGAAAAGTTATCTTTTCTCGGACAATGACCTCTGCACAGGTCACAGAGCATGCCTAAAAAACTCTCCCATAGAAGTCACTAAGGTCCCCGCCTGGCCACTGTGTGTATGGCCAATGTGGCTGCCATAAAGCAACTTTCTTAGTGCTTTCTAAATGCTGTTAAGAACAGATCAGGCAAGATGGCCGCCTCCCTAATCATGTTGAGAAAATAGAATAAATCTTCAATCAGAAAATAAAAACAGATAGTTAAAATCAGATAGTGACCCAACTCCTTATTTCTAGTCAGCTACAATTTATTGTGACACATTTCCTTAAATTCCTTTATTGCATACAGTAGTGGAAAGCAAGAAAAACATTCCGAACGGGGTAGAGCTGGAAAGAAAACCTGCAATTCCACCACAGTTTTATGGATTTCATCTTTACATTATTTCTAATTACTAAGTGGGAAAAATGACCCATTACCTTCATTCTACAGGTCAGTACAATTACAAGTATAACACATTTTTATAGTGTTTTTTTGTGTTTTACTTTTGTCTTTGCATTGCCATATTGTGGCCCACATAACTTTTTTATAGTTATGTCTATGGGCTGTGTGAGGGCTCATTTTTGAGGGGTCATTGGTACTTTCATTGATACCATTGTGGAGTGCACTTGACTTTATGATTAATTGTCACTCTTTTTTTTTTGGGAGGTGAAGAACAGAAAAAAAATGTAGAATCGGACTGTTATTTTTTTTACAATTATGACATTCATTATATGAGGTAGATACATTTACATTTTAATAGTTCAGGTATTTTAGGATGTGGTGGTGCAAGTGATCTTTATTTTTCTATTGTTTATTTATTTTTATTATCTTTTATTATCTTTAGATTGCTTCTCCCATAGACTGCAATGAATTATCATTGCCGTCTATGGGAGATTCAGTACAACAGAACAATCAGTCGAACACTTCACAAATCTGGCCTTTATGGAAGAGTGGCAAGAAGAAAGCCATTTCTCAAAGATATCCATAAAATGTCTCGTTTACAGTTTGCCACAAGCCACCTGGGAGACACACCAAACATGTGGAAGAAGGTGCTCTGGTCAGATGAAACCAAAATCCAACTTTTTGGAAACAATGCAAAATGATATGTTTGGCGTAAAAGCAACACAGCTCATCACCCTGAACACACCATCCCCACTGCCAAACATGGTGGTGACAGCATCATGGTTTGGGCCTGCTTTTCATCAGCAGGGACAGGGAAGATGGTCAAAATTGATGGGAAGACGGATGGAGCCAAATACAGGACCATTCTGGATGAAAACCTGTTGGAGTCTGCAAAAGACCTGAGACTAGGATGGAGATTTATCTTCCGACAAGACAAAGGTCCCAAACATAAAGCAAAATCTACAATGGAATGGTTAAAAAATAAACATATCCAGGCCTTAGAATGGCCAAGTCAAAGTCCAGACCTGAATCCAATTGAGAATATGTGGAAAGAGCTGAAAACTGCTGTTCACAAACGCTCTCCATCCAACCTCAAAGAGCTTGTGCTGTTTTGCAAGGAAGAATGGGCAAGAATTTCAGTCTCTATATGTGCAAAACTGATAGAGACATACCCCAAGCAACCTGCTGCTGAAATCGCAGCAAAAGGTGGCCCAACAAAGTATTAATTCAAGGGGGCCAAATAATTTTGCACACCCCACTTCTTAGTTTTATTATTACAAAAAAGTTTAAATGATCCAATAAATTTCGTTCCACTTCACAATTGTGACCCACTTGTTGATTCTTCAACAAAAATTTAAAATGTTATATCTTTTTGTTTGAAGCCTTAAATATGGCAAAAAGTTGAAAAGTTCCAGGGGGCCAAATACTTTCGCAAGGCACTGTATGTGAACCTTTTGGATAAACAGATAATTTCAAGGTGAAATTAGAGTCAGGTGTTTTTAATCAATGGGATGAGAATCATGTGTGAGTTGTCAACCTTTTTATTTAAAGGACAGGGATTTATCAAAGTTTGACTTAAAGGGGTTCTCCAGGAATTAAGAAAATGAAAATATGTAAATATTACTTTATTATAGATACATTCCCAAATACCTTTCATTAGTTATAATGGCTCGTTTTGTCTAGGGAGCAATCATTAGGAGAAACAAAATGGCCGCCTTCCTATTAGTACACACAGAACCTGTCCTAATCACACAGGAGGACAAGTTACTTCACAATACTGAGATAAAGAGCTGCCTCATCCTTCTCTCTGCTCTGCTTGTCAGGGATTATGATTCTGAAAACAGCTGATAAGATCTTCAGCTGAATCTCTGTAGGAATGGAGTTCATGAGGAGACATGAAGTACATAGAGGACGGACAGGACAGACTGTGGTAAGGGAGACTGCATACAAGTGTTGCTACTCATCAGCCACATCTGCTCATGGACTCCATTCCTACAGAGATTCAGCTGAAGATCTTATCATCTGTACTCAGGACCATAATCCCTGACAAGCAGAGCAGAGAGGAGGATGAGGCAGCTCTTTACCTCAGTGCTGTGAAGTAACTTCTCCTCCTGTGTGATTAGGACAAGTTCTGTGTGCACTAATAGGACGGTGGCCATTTTGTTTCTCCTAATGATTGCTCCCCAGACAAAACAAGCCACTATAACTAATGAAAGGTATTTGGGAACATATTTATCATAAGGTAATATTTAAGTATTTTCATTGTCTTTATTCCCTGAGAACCCCTTTAATAACACATTTATGGAAGTGTATCATGGCAAGAACAAAGGAGATTTCTGAGGACCTCAGAAAAAGAGTTGTTGATGCTCATCAGGCTGAAAAAGGTTAGAAAACCATCTAGACTCTACCAATCCACAGATTGTGTACAAACAGAGGAAATTCAAGACCATTATTACCTTCCCCATGAGTTGTCAACCTACAAAGATAATAGTAATGACCTCTAAGCAACTAATGGACTTTTTCACATTATCTAATATAAATGTTCATGAGTAGAGATGAGCGAGCATGCTCGTCCGAGCTTGGTGCTCATTCGAGTATTACGGTACTCGTAAGTGCTCGCTGCTCGGACGAGTATCTCGCCATGCTCCAGGAAATGGCATCTCCCGCATTTTGAATTTTTGGCGCCTATAAACTCAGCCAATCACAAGCCAGGAGACTCTGCGGTACACCCAGCATCAGATGGGGCCCTTACATGTCGATAGCAGGGGTTGGCTGGCCTGATCAGGTGACCCTGGAATATACTAGTGACTGCCCGCGGTGCTCGGTTCAGATGCTGTCTGGATGTCGCTAGGGACATAGCTGCTGCGTTTCAGGGAGAGTGTTAGGGCCTGGATTTAGTTCTCTGTTAGGCAGGAGTGATCTGAAAAGAACCCAACAGCCCTTCTAAGGGCTACAAGACTTTTTTTTTGTCTCCTGGCTGGGGTGGCTGGCACTAGTAGTGCAGCTATCGCCATATATAACACTTTTTTTTTATTGTTTTAACTCAGTGATACAAATCCATTTCATACAGCAGTGTGGAACCATTCTGTGTGTCACAGTTCAGCTGTCCACTCACCACAAACCACAATCCGTATTTTCTGTCCAAGTGACCCATACTGTACGTCACGTAATCAAATATGGTCTTTTGCTTTCACTGATACAGCTACATTAGATAAATCTCTGTACAACATTTGTCTGGGTTGCAGTCAAAATAGCCACAGTCAGCAGGGGCTGAGTTTTCTCTCTGATAGTTTCTGCACGTCACGTTAAAAAAATTTAAAAAAAATATAAAAAAAAAATATAAAAAAATAGTTTTTTTGTTGTTTTATCTCAGTGATACAAATCCATTTCATACAGCTGTGTGGAACCATTCTGTGTGTCACAGTTCAGCTGTCCAGTCACCAGAATGTATCATGGCAAGAACAAAGGAGATTTCTGAGGACCTCAGAAAAAGAGTTGTTGATGCTCATCAGGCTGAAAAAGGTTAGAAAACCATCTAGACTCTACCAATCCACAGATTGTGTACAAACAGAGGTAATTCAGGACCATTATTACCTTCCCCATGAGTTGTCAACCTACAAAGATAATAGTAATGACCTCTAAGCAACTAATGGACTTTTTCACATTATCTAATATAAATGTTCATGAGTAGAGATGAGCGAGCATGCTCGTCCGAGCTTGGTGCTCATTCGAGTATTACGGTCACAGTTCAGCTGTCCAGTCACCACAATCCGTATTTTCTGTCCAGGTGACCCATTCTGTACGTCACGTCAGTAAAAAAGGTCTTTTGCTCTCACTTATACAGCTACATTACAAAAATCTCTGTGCGACATTTGTCTGGGTTGCAATTAAGCAGACCAAGTCTGCCTAATCTAATACTTTCAGTGTAATTGCTCCATACTGCACGGTACGTAATAACATACGTAATTTAGCTCTAACTTATCCACCTATATACAAAGCACAATCCGTATTTTCTGTCCAGGTGACCCATTCTGTACGTCACGTCAGTAAAAAAAGGTCTTTTGCTCTCACTGAGACAGCTACATTACAAAAATCTCTGTGCAACATTTGTCTGGGTTGCAATTAAGCAGACCAAGTCTGCCTAATCTAATACTTTCAGTGTAATTGCTCCATACTGCACGGTACGTAATATCCTACGTAATTTAGCTCTAACTTATCCACCTATATACAAAGCACAATCCGTATTTTCTGTCCAGGTGACCCATTCTGTACGTCACGTCAGTAAAAAAAGGTCTTTTGCTCTCACTGAGACAGCTACATTACAAAAATCTCTGTGCAACATTTGTCTGGGTTGCAATTAAGCAGACCAAGTCTGCCTAATCTAATACTTTCAGTGTAATTGCTCCATACTGCACGGTACGTAATAACATACGTAATTTTGCTCTAACTTATCCACCTATATATTTTCTTGTTCACATTGAACAAGTTTGTGGGTTTCAGTACAGCAGGCCCATTTATTTTATATAATACACTTATATACAGAATATGTTGAACCCCAGGGCTAAGGGTCGAGGGCGTGGGCGTGGACATTCAATTACTGCAGGGGGCAGAGGCCATGGTCCTGGGCAGGGTGAGACAGTACCTGCTGATGAGGGAGCAGGGGAACGCCGCAGAGCTACACTCCCTAGCTTCATGTCTCAACTTACAGGGACACGTGGTAGAGGACTGTTGAAACCACAACAGTGCGAACAGCTGATGTCGTGGATTGCGGACAATGCTTCAAGTAATTTGTCCACCAGTCAGTCTTCCACGCAGTCCACCCACGTTACCCAAGGGAGCACTCCTCTGGCTCCTCCACCTCAACCTCCTTCCCCTCAGTCTGCCCCCTCCCAGGAAAATTTGGAATGCAATCCGACATACTCTGACTGTTTTCTGGACCCTTCCCAGAGTCACAAACCACTTCTCAGGTTGCTGCTGACCTCTTTCCCGATGCCCAAGTTTTCCAACTGTCGCAGTCTGTGGGTGATGATGATGATGACAATGTTGAGTTAGTGGAAGAAGTTTGTAAAGAGGTGACAGACGATGAGGAGACACGGTTGTCAGACAGTGGTGAAGTTGTTGTCAGGGCAGGAAGTCCGAGGGGGGAGCAGACTGAGGAATCGGAGGATGACGAGGTGACTGACCCAAGCTGGGTTGATAAGCCGAGCGAAGACTTCTGAGGAGGAGGTGAGTGCTGCACCAGAACAGGTTGGAAGAGGCAGTGGTGTGGCCAGAGGGAGAAGCAGGGCCAGAGCTGGTGCATCAGCCGCAACTGTTTCACGTAGTGAATCTCCCGTGGCGAGGCCTAGATGTTCGCAAGTCTGGAGGTTCTTTAAAGAAAGTGAGGATGACCGACGGACTGTGGTGTGCAACCTGTGCCACACCAGGATCAGCAGGGGTGCCACCACTACTAGCCTAACCACCACCAGCATGCGCAGGCATATGAGTGCTAAACACCCCACTCAATGGAACCAAGGCCGTTCACCTCCTGCGGGTCACAACACTGCTCCTTCCCCTGTGTCACTCGCTGCCTCTGCTAGTCAACCCTCTGCCCAGGACCCCGGCATGAGCGCCTCCCGACGGAAAACCACACCTTCGCCTCCACGATCCTCCATAGTGTCCACCAATGTGTCCCAGCGCAGCGTTCAGCTGTCTTTACAGCAGACGCTGGAGCGCAAGAGGAAATACAGTTCCACCCACCCACATGCCCAAGCCCTCAACGTCCACATCTCCAAATTGCTGAGCCTGAAGATGCTGCCCTATAGGCTGGTAGATATAGAGGCCTTTCGCAATCTCATGGCGGTGGCTGCCCTTCGGTATTCGGTCCCCAGCCGCCACTATTTTTCCCGATGTGCCGTCCCAGTCCTATACCAGCACGTGTCACAGAACATCATCTGTGCCCTGACCAACACTGTTTCTGAGAAGGTCCACCTAACCACGGACACGTGGACAAGTGCTGCCGGGCAGGGACACTATATCTCACTGACGGCACATTGGGTTAACTTGGTGGAGGCTGGTACCGAGACTGACCCTGGGGCCGCTCATGTACTGCCCACACCGAGGATTGCGGGGCCTACCTCGGTCACGGTCTCTCAGACATACTATGCCTCCTCCTCCGACCCCTCCTCCTCCTCCACCTCTTCCTCCGAATTACCATCCGTGGGCACGGCGCCTTTAGTCGGTAGCTCTAGGCGCAGCAGCAGTGCCGTGGGTAAGCGCCAGCAGGCGGTGCTCAAACTGCTGAGCTTAGGTGACAAAAGGCACACCGCCCAAGAGCTGTTACAGGGCATCATGGCGCAGACCGATCTGTGGCTGGCACCGCTGAACCTCAAGCCAGGCATGGTTGTGTGTGACAACGGGCGTAACCTGGTGGCGGCTCTGCAACTCGGCAGACTGACACATGTGCCATGCCTGGCCCACGTGTTCAATCTAATAGTTCAGCGGTTCCTCAAGACATACCCAATCTGTCTGATTTGCTCACCAAGGTGCGCCGCATCTGTGCGCATTTCCGCAAGTCGACCACAGATGCTGCCACTCTCAGGGCAGCGCAGCGCCGCCTACAACTGCCCACTCACCGACTGTTGTGCGACGTGCCCACAAGATGGAATTCGACATTAAACATGTTATCCAGAGTTTACCAGCAGCGCAGAGCGATTGTAGACTGCCAGATGTCAACTTCCACCAGAACTGGTAGTCAAGTCAGTCAGATTCCTCAAGTCTACAATGAGGAGTGGACGTGGATGTCTGATATCTGCCAGGTGTTGAGCAACTTTGAGGAGTCAACACAGATGGTCAGCGGCAATGCCGCCATTATCAGCCTCACCATCCCGCTGCTTTGCCTGTTGAAAAACTCACTGCTCAGCATGAAGTTGGATGCTTTGCGCTTGTCACAAGAGACGGTGGAGGAAGATACGTCGCTTGATAGCCAGAGCACCCTCCGGTCTGTTTCTCAGCGCGTATTGGAGGTGGGGGATGAGGAGGAAGAGGAGGAGAATGTCGGCGAGACAGAAGAGGGTACCAGTGCTCAGTCCTTAACTCTTGAGCGTGTATGGGCTGAAGAGGAGGACTTGGAGGAGGAAATGGAGAGTCAGGCCTTGAGAGGGAATTCTTGAGTGTTGGGACTCTGGCGCACATGGCAGACTTCATGTTAGGCTGCCTATCCCGTGACCCTCGCGTTAGAAGCATTTTTTCAAACACCGATTACTGGGTGTTCACTCTCCTGGACCCACGGTACAAGCAGAACCTTTCCACTCTCATCCCTGTAGAGGAAAGGAGTATGAGAGTGAATCAGTATCAACAGGCCCTGGTGCACAAGCTGAAACAATCCTTCCCATTTGACGGCGCTAGCGGCAGAAGGTATGGTTCTGTGGGCAAGTAGCGCGGGAGAGGAGGCGAGCAGGCAGCTTGTCCAGCACTGGCAGGGGAACGCTCTCCAAGGCCTTTGCCAGTTTTATGTCACCCCAGCAAGACACTGTCACCTGTCCCCAGTCTAGGCAGAGTAGGGGGAAGCTGTACAGAAAGATGGTGAGGGAGTACCTAGCTGACCATACCAACGTCCGTACCGATCACTCTGCTCCATACAACTACTGGGTTTCAAAGCTGGACACGTGGCCTGAACTGGTGCTGTACGCCTTGGAGGTGCTGGCCTGCCCTGCCGCTAGCGTGCTGTCAGAGCGGGTATTCAGTGCAGCTGGTGGCGTCATCACCGATAAGCGTACACGCCTGTCAACTGACAGCGCTGACAGGCTGACGCTTATTAAAATGAACAAAGCCTGGATTTCACCGGAATTCAAATCTCCTCCGGGGGAAAGCAGCTAAAGATTAACATTACTTATTTATCCGATTCCTCTTCTCTACTCCTCCTCCTCCTCCTTGTCGTCTTTGCCTAACGCTGACCCAAAAAACGCCATTTTTTAGAGGTCCAACTGGCACTCTTTTACCACAATTTTCCGGAGGTCCACCTACAGGCCCTCTCTCCAAACTATTTTTCCGGAGGTCCACCTACAGGCCCTCTCTGTAAACAATTTTTCCGGAGGTCCACCTACAGGCCCTCTCTCCAAACAATTTTTCCGGAGGTCCACCTACAGGCCCTCTCTCTAAACAATTTTTCTTTGCACCTAGTTGGGTGCTTCCCTAACATGTAATGGGTATGTGCCTCGCCTTTATTGATCTGGGTGAGCACAATTGCCATGAGGGTAACCACCAGGCTGTTGCCTGAGAATTTGGGTTAATGGTGGGATTAGGCAGCCTCAGAGGAATCCATGCATGCTGCCCCTGCTGTTTCCTGTCCATTTCTGTGGTGTTTCCATCATTTTCTGATGTTTCCAGGTTTTTTACCCAGCCTTCCCTAGGCAGAGCCTTGGTCCCCTGCAAAAAATGCTCGAGTCTCCCATTGACTTCAATGGGGTTCGTTACTCGAAACGAGCACCCGAGCATCGGGAAAAGTTTGTCTCGAATAACGAGCACCCGAGCATTTTAGTGCTCGCTCATCTCTATTCATGAGTCCACCACCAGAAGTACACTGAACGACAATTGTGTGCATGGCAAAATTGCTAGGAGAAAGACCCTGCTTTTTAAAAAGAACATCTGTAGTTTGCTAAGGATCACCTGGACAAGCTACAGTAGAAGGCTATTGGAGTTTTGAGGACATATGAGACGCAAAGAGAAATTTTAGGTTTAAGTGTTATTTAGAAGAAGGAAAACAATTCAAGAATGACTAGCAAGGATTAGTTGCAGTCAGTGCTACACCATATACTGAAGAATATTTTTTCTATTCGCAGATGTGTGATATTGGATCATTTTCCCCAACAAATTACCAAGTTTAACCCCTTAACGCCGAATGACGGCTTATCCCGTCATGGGCAGGAGCCGCTTGCCGCCCCATGACGGGATAAGCCGTCATGGCATTAAACTGTCACCATGTCTGATGACATGGTGACAGTGCTGAGACCCCGGCTGTTACTTACAGCCAGGGGTCTCAGCTAACCAGCCCGGGACCAATGGGGGCGGTCCCGGGCTAGCGATCGCTGTGATTGGCTAGTCTGTTCAGACTAGCCAATCGCAGCGATCGTGCTGCAATAAACTGTAAAATTAAAAAAAAAAAAATTAGCAATATAATATGTATATATATATCCCCCCCACCCACTGTTTTTTTTGATGGCCGTTTGGGTGGGTGGGGGGGGGAGATATAGCGGGCGGGCGGGTGGGCGATGGGCGGGCGGCTGCGGCGAGAGTGCCGCCCGCAATTTCAGGATGGCCGAGCGTTTTCAAGCAGAGTATCAGCATACAGCTGATACTCTGCTTGAAACTGCTGACATCGGTGCTGGCACCGATGTCAGCAGTTTAACCCCTTCCATGCCGCGGTCCGTAGGGACCGCTGTATGGAAGGGGTTAACAGGGAGGGAGCTCCCTCCCTCTCCCATCGGGCGCTGGCAGCGCCGATGGTGTGGCCAGATGAGAGGGAGGAAGTTCCCTCTCCCTTCCATCGGGACGCTGCTCTGCTGTGGCAGCGTCCCGATGGTTACCATGGCAACCAGACGCTTTCAGAAGCGTCTCGGTTGCCATGGTGTAAGCTAAGCCTCATCAGGCTCCTGCTAAAGGCAGGAGCCTGACAAGGCTTAGCAAGAGTGAAAATGCACTGCAGTACACTATACAGTGTACTGTAGTGTATTATAGAACAATCAGACCCACTGGATCTTCAAGAACCAAGTGGGTCTGAGTCTAAGAAAGTGTAAAAAAAATTTAAAAAAAGTGTAAAAAAAAAGTGTTAAAAAAAAATCCCTTTTTCCCCCCAAAACTCAAATTTGAAATTAGTAAAAAAAGATAAAAAATACCCCAAGCATGTTAGGTATCGCCACGTTCGTAACAACCTGCTCTACAAAAATATCACATGTCCCAACCCCTCAGGTGAACACCGTAAAAAAATAAAAATAAAAACAGGTTCAAAAAAGCTATTTTTGTCACTTTACATCACAAAAAGTGTAATAGCAAGCGATCAAAAAGGCGTATGCCCCTCAAAATAGTACCAATCTAACCGTCACCTCTTCCCGCAAAAAATGAGCCCCTACCTGAGACAATCGCCCAAAAAATAAAAAAACTACAGCTCTCACAATGGAGACACTAAAACATGGATTTTTTTTTGTTTCAAAAATGAAATTATTGTGTAAAACTTAAATAAATTAAAAAAACTATACATGTTAGGTATCGCCACGTCCGTAACAACCTGCTCTACAAAAATATCACATGAGTTAACCCCTCAGGTGAACACAGTAAAAAAAAATAAAATAAAAACAGGGTCAAAAAAGCTAATTTTTGTCACTTTACATCACAAAAAGTGTAATACCAAGCGATCAAAAAGGCATATTCCCCCCAAAATAGTACCAATCTAACCGTCACCTCTTCCCGCAAAAAATGAGCCCCTACCTGAGACAATTGCCCAAAAAATAAAAAAACTACAGCTCTCACAATGGAGACACTAAAACATGATTTTTTTTGTTTCAAAAATGATATTATTGTGTAAAACTTAAATAAAAATAAAAAACTATACATGTTAGGTACTGCCACGTTCGTAACAACCTGCTCTACAAAAATATCACATTAGTTAACCCCTCAGGTGAACACAGTAAAAAAAAAAAAAAAAAACAGCCAGAACAGCCATTTTTGTTTACCTTGCCTAACAAAAAGTGTAATATAAAGTGATCAAAAATCATATGTTCCCCAAAATAGTATCAATAACACTGTCACCTTATCCCTTAGCTTGCACTTTTTGGTTGTTTCTACTGTAGGGGTGCATCGGGGGGGCTTCAAATGGGACATGGTGTCTCAAAACCAGTCCAGCAAAATCCGCCCTCCAAAAACCATCTGGCGCACCTTTCCTTCTGCGCTTGGCCATGCGCCCATACAGTAGTTTACAATCACATGCGGGGTGTTTCTTTAAATCGCAGAATCAGGGTAATAATTTTTGAGGTTTTTTTTTGCTATTAACCCTTGATTTGTTACAGGAAAAAATGGATTAAAATGGAAAATCTGCAAAAAAAGTGAAATTTTGAAATGTCATCTCCATTTTCCTTTAATTCTTGTGGAATACATAAAGGGTTAACACAGTTTGTAAAATTAGTTTTGAAAACCTTGAGGGGTGTAGTTTCTAAAATGGGGTCATTTATGGTGGTTTCTATTATGTTAGCCCCACAAAGTGACTTCAGAACTGAACTGGTGCTTAAAAAAAATGGTTTTGGAAAATTTCTAAAAAAATTTAAGAATTGATTATAAAATTCTAAGCCTTCTAACATCCCCAAAAAATAAAATTACATCTACAAAATGATGGCAACATAAAGTAGACATATGGGACATGTAAAGTAATAACTATTTTGTGAGGGATCACTATCTGCCTTAATAGCAGAGAAATTCAAAGTTTGAAAATTACAAATTTTTCCAAATTTTCTGTAAATTTAGGATTTTTTTATAAATAAAGGTGATTTATATTGACTCAAATTTACCACTGTCGTGGAGTACAATGTGTCACGAAAAAACAATCTTGGAATCAGTCGAATCGGTGAAAGAATCCCAAAGTTATGAATTGATAAAGTGACACATGGCAGATTTTAAAAATGTGGCTTCGGCATTAAGTGTAAAAGTAGCTTCGGCCTTAAGGGGTTAATATTTTGACTAATTTGTTTTATTTGGTTATCTTTATCTGCTTTTAAGACGTATGGGATTCTCATGTAGATTTAGGTGAAATGTATGCAGAAATATAGAAAATTAAGATAGGTTTACAAACTTTGAAGCATCACTATAGTCCATAAGATAGATACAGAATTTACTACCTCTCACCCCAATATCAATGTGAGTCACACTAATTTACGTCACCAATACATGAGTTTCCTGTAAATGATGGCTTGTACAGTCTATATTGCTCTTTATTTTTTTCTAGTTTCTGTCTTTCCATCCTCATTGAGCATCTGCGTTGAAATCTGTAGACTCTGCTGGCCACAGTCCATCAATCATTCCTTTAATAAGCCAATTACTGAAGCTGTAGACAGTGCTGGGACAGTGTGGTTTGATGGCCATGGTAGATGGTAACTTTAGAACAGAAGCTTTGCAAAAGCACAAGCTCTGCTAATAATCCTTATAATACACTAAGCTCAGAGAGGAAGATAGATTTTATTTGTGTTAGAGAGGTGTACAGAAATGACTAAACCATAATAAAATGAACACTATCTCAATTGTTAGTCCTATGCATCATTGTAATCATGTGTGGGTGGTACAACAATGATTTTATTTAGAAAGATGTGCATATGGAAAATCTGAAGCAGGTTATATAGTGCCATCAAATTCGATGAGATTTTAACAATATTAAATTATTGTATCATTAATTTTTTATTTTCTTGAAAATGTCCATTTGTCCATAACATAGTAAAATATGATTAAATCTTTGCCTTTTAGACAACTTTCCATTAATCAATAGTACTGATGAATATGACACTTTTGTAATATATATCATATTAGAGAAAAACACCTTGTTGTAGAGTTATCATATCAGCTATTCACCGTGTTTTCTAAACTAACTTTCTCTCTTAAATTTATGATAAATCTGTCTTGTAAGATCAAGAAGAACTGCTGATAGAAGTATATGGAGAGGGGAAGTAGAGGAGGAGGAAGAAAGTATATAGAGACCAGATAACATAAGAATGGTTCAGTACATTCAGCAGCAAATGGCATGCTTTATTCACCCATTTGCATAGAAAGTGCAGCACACCACAAACAACAGTGCACAAGGATTCAGTCTATTGCAGGACCTCTCCATAAAAGAATGACCCCCATAAACCAATCTCCATAAATCCAAGCAAGAAGTCCCTGCAATGGTTGGGGAAAAGTGGCCATCCTCAACCAAAGCCAAGGAGGAGCACATGGTTGCTCTGGCTTCCACCTGACCTGCCACACTAGGGTTTGGCCAAGAGCTGGTGTGCCAGGAATAAGTTACAGTTTATGATATATTTTATTCATCGTCTGGTATTCAAACTGGAAAGCTCTTGTACACATGCTATGGGGGAATGCCACCATGTGTTATACATTTTCATGGGGTTTGAGTATAGAATTCAGGAATCATTGTTACCACTTCCAAACAGCCAGTTTTTTGCAGGCAGGCCAATTCTAACTGGATTATTCCAAGGGGATGTGTATTCCCCACACAGGTTTTCAGACTGAGCGGCAAGATACAGACAATATTACAGAATGGTGGCATCAAAGTATACAGAATCATATATACAAAACGTATACATAAAATCATATAAAGATATTATAGACTACAAGGTAGGCTTCTATTTATCACAAGAACAAACTACATTTGATCTTAGCCAAAAGACCAAGAAGCGACTCTTGGCCTGAGAGACACAAAACCACCTTAGTAATCATGGTATTTCCTCTGCCAGTCCCACCTAATAGTTAGGTCTTGTTCACACGTCAGTTTTTTGATCAGTTATTTCCATCAGTTATTGTGAGCCAAAACCAGTTGCAGGTCAAAACACAGAACAGGTGTAGATCTTTCCATTATACCTGATCTCTGAGTAGCCTCCACTCCTGGTTTTGGCTCACAATAACTGATGGAAATAACTGATCAAATAACTGATGTGTGAACAAAGTCTTCTATCTCACTCCTACTGCCTTAATCACAACTATACTGCTCAGAACTTCTCTAAAATGTCCTGTATGCTGCTTCTGGTCGATTCTGAGGGATTAGGAGAGAGCTAGGGAGCAAAATCTGCTGTCCCGAAGTGAATTCTATGGGCAGTGACAAGCAGCTAGTCTCCACTTACCATCTCAGAGACAACTGAGAATTAGAGATGCAACATGCAAAGAAGAAAACTACCAGTACTATATAAAAGTTATATAATGGTCATATGTAGTGATATCCATGGGCGTAGCTATAGGGGGTGCAGAGGTAGCAGTCGCTACCGGGCCCAGGAGTCTGAGAGGGCCCAAAAACCCTTGTGCCCCATAGCAAGACATCAGTATTATAGAAAGTACATGCTGGTCAAGTAACACTTCTGGCTGGAAGGAAGGGGTTATGTCAAGAATTTGGCATGGGGGGTGCCATTTTAATTTTTGCCTCAGGCAGCATGACTATGTGCTTCCCTGCCTCTAACCACAAAGCACTGAGGAAAGGGGGGGTCCAAGCTGAACTCTTGCACCAGGGCCCATGAGCCTTTAGCTACGCCCCTGGTCATATCCCTTATGTGTATACACATAAGAGTCGGCCTACTCTAACTGCCCGCATTTGCAGAAGTGCAGATGTGAGCCGCTTAACCCCCTATATGCCGCAGTCAATAGCAGCATCTGAGCGGCTAGAGGGGAGTGGATTCCCTCTGTCTCCCATCAGCAGCCCATGAATGGGATCATGTGGTGGCGATGTCTGTGCATGGCTGGCTGGGACCTAATGAAGGCCTGCAGTGTATCCTAGTTGCACCTCTCTGAATTAGTGAAGAAATCAAAAGACCACCCAGTCTCCTTGTGTGACTATTATGTGGTTAAAAAACTTAAAAAAAAGTTTTATTAAATAAAAAAATTCCAAGTTAAAGGGGTTATCCAAGTTATATTTATTGATGATCACTTAAGAGGCTAGAAAATGTGATCTTTTGATCACTTGTCCCACAGACCGCAATAGAATACTCTTCCTGCCTCACCCATTAGTGCCAGTGACATCACCAGGTTCACTGCTAGGTGGAAGATTGATTTATAGTATATGGAAAGTATAACTTATTTTAATTTTTTATTTAGTATAATTTATTCTTTTAAATTCCTGCTTATTCTGGTCTTTGAAGTCAGGGCAGCTGTGAGTGATTGACAGCTATCTCTGTATACATTGAGTCATACAGATAGCTGTCAATCACTGATAGGTCCGGTCTCCCTGACTTCAAAGTCCAGAATGACCAGGAATAAAGCTTGTTTTATTTCTCAGCATAACAGAATGAATGAAGTAGCAAAGCCAATGACATAGCAGAACTACTAATGTAGCAGAGCTGGTGGTGACGCTGAACTGTAGATGTAACAGAACTGGTGATATTGCAGAGCTAGTGGAGTAGTAGAGCCAGTGGCGTAGCGTGGGGAGGGCCGGGAGGTCCGTTGCCCCGGGCGCCAGACTGCAGGTGGGCACTGGTGCTCACTTGAGTTTTACTTCATTCTGCTCGGCTCTGTGGCACAGCGCAGAGTGAGATGTGATTCCAGCAGAAGGAGAGTGCACCTGCGCCCCCTGATGGATCTCCAGAGCAGGCAAAGCAGTAGAGCACTCTTCAGTGCTGTCCTACTATTCAGTGATAGGCTCCGCCCACCTTCCAGATGGGAGAGACAGTGAGGAGCAAGAAGAAGATGGCTGCTGCTTCAGGATACAGTGTGCAGCAGCAGCCTGAATGTGAGTGACAGTGAGTGACTAACTGTGCAAATTCAAGTCCCCCTGACTCCCCCCGAGGTTCAGCCTGAGCAGAGGCACAATTTTAATAAAGTAAACAGTGACTGACCTGGCATAGACCAGTAAGGGAGAGAGGGCAGCAGTAGAAATACACCTCAGAGAGATGTATTTCTCAGTTTAACGACCGCTTGCTGCCCAGAGGGGTAATTTTTGTGGGGAAAATGGGTGTCTTTGCCTATTGCCTCCAGGTTAGAGAGTAACTGGGAAGCCCATAGATAGTGGATTGGGACAAACAAGTCTGTGCCCCCCCCCTCCACACGGTGGGTTTTGCCTCCTCTGTGCACCCTCCAGATGGATTAGGATATATAATGGCCCTGTGTGTTATTAGTATATATATATATATATATATATATATATATATATATATATATATACTGTATACACACAGTGACTTACGAAAGTATTCGGCCCCCTGGAACTTTTCAACCTTTTGCCACATTTCAGGCTTCAAACAAAAAGATATAACATTTTAAATTTTTGGTGAAGAATCAACAACAAGTGGGTCACAATTGTGAAGTGGAACGAAATTTATTGGATCATTTAAACTTTTTTTGTAATAATAAAACTGAAAAGTGGGGCGTGCAAAATTATTCGGCCCCCTTGCATTAATATTTTGTTGCGCCACCTTTTGCTGCGATTACAGCTGCAAGTCGCTTGGGGTATGTCTCTATCAGTTTTGCACATCTAGAGACTGAAATTCTTGCCCATTCTTTTGGATTGGATGGAGAGCGTTTGTGAACAGCAGTTTTCAGCTCTTTCCACATATTCTCAATTGGATTCAGGTCTGGACTTGGCCATTCTAAGACCTGGATACGTTTATTTTTGAAACATTCCATTGTAGATTTTGCTTTATGTTTGGGATCATTGTCTTGTTGGAAGATAAATCTCCGTCCTAGTCTCAGGTCTTTTGCAGACTCCAACAGGTTTTCACCTTGAATGGTCCTTTATTTGGCTCCAATTTTGACCATCCTCCCTGTCCCTGCTGATGAAAAGCAGGCCCAAACCATGATGCTGCCACCACCATGTTTGAAAGTGGGGATGGTATGTTCAGGGTGATAAGCTGTGTTGCTTTTACGCCAAACATATCGTTTTTCATTGTTTCCAAAAAAGTTCAATTTTGGTTTCATCTGACCAGAGCACCTTCTTCCACATGTTTGGTGTGTCTCCCAGGTGGCTTGTGGCAAACTGTAAACGAGACTTTTTATGGATATCTTTGAGAAATGGAACAGTGGAAAAGGAAGGGCACTCAGAATTTGGTTTACCGCATGCAACCAAGAATATAATTACATGCAACCAGAGATATAATGTCCCATCTATTTTATTAAAATATATTTAAAATGCTGTTAAAATACACCACAAAATAAACAGATTAGAAGTAGGGATGAGCGAACTTTTGAAAAATTCGGTTCGGTTCAATTCGGCGAACTTTCGTGAAGTTTGGATTCGTGCGAACCGAACCTAAAACGAACCTTGCTATAACGGCTGAATAATTGCAGCTACAATAGTGGGAGTCTGATAGGGTATAGTTTCGTTTAGTTGCAGTTGCTATTACAATGAAAAAAGTGGAAAAAATCAAAGTGCAAAACTAGTGAAACCTCAGCCAGGTCGACAACATTTGACAGCATTGAAGATGTCCGCTGGAGCAGTCCATGTCATGCCAGAGCACCAAAAACACACGGTAGATCGTGGCACCAGCCCAAGAATAGGCTGCGTTGAAGTCGATGTGGTCTCAGTGACATCACAGGTCAGAAGACAGACAGGCGTACCATTTAATTAGACCTTGAACAGAACAGATTAGCCAAGGTGTAAGTGATTACACGGGACATAGGACACAAATTGCAAGTTGGCAAAACCGGCAGCATTGCCTTGGACCCAGTAGGGTGGAAAACAGACATTTGACAGTGGAATCAGCAGCAGTAATAGTACTGTATTGGACCCAGTATGGTTGAGAACAGACAATTGACGGAGGAGGAGGAGGCAGCAGCACTTGATTGCACCCAGGCCAGTATGGTTGAGAACAGACAATTGACGGAGGAGGAGGAGGCAGCACTTGATTGCACCCAGGCCAGTATGGTTGAGAACAGACAATTGACGGAGGAGGAGGCAGCAGCACTTGATTGCACCCAGGCCAGTATGGTTGAGAACAGAGAATTGACGGAGGAGGAGGAGGCAGCACTTGATTGCACCCAGGCCAGTATGGTTGAGAACAGACAATTGACGAAGGAGGAGGCAGTAGCACTTGATTGCACCAAGGCCAGTATGGTTCAGAGCAGACAATTGACGGAGGAGGAGGAGGCAGCACTTGATTGCACCTAGGCCAGTATGGTTGAGAACAGACAATTGACGGAGGAGGAGGCAGCAGCACTTGATTGCACCCAGGCCAGTATGGTTGAGAACAGACAATTGAGGGAGGAGGAGGAGGCAGCACTTGATTGCACCCAGGCCAGTATTGTTGAGAAGAGACAAGTTGAGAAGGAGGAGGAGGCAGCACTTGATTGCACCCAGGCCAGTATTGTTGAGAAGAGACAAGTTGAGGAGGAGGCAGCCCTTGATTGCACCCAGGCCAGTATTGTTGAGAAGAGACAAGTTGAGGAGGCAGCTTCAGCAGCTCTTGATTGCACCCAGTATGTTTCCAAATAGACAATTGCCGGTGGGGGCATTAGTAGGAGCAGTATTCTTTTGGACCCAGAAGGGCCTAGTACAGAGAACTGAAGTTGGAAGCTAAGAATATGCACGCTTGTAAAAATCAGTTTTTATACATGACAAAATGTTGATGTAGCACAGGACAGTCAACGTTAAAAAAAACCCCTCTAACATTACAGCTAGTCTAGTAGGATACGGATACGGTTAAATAGACAGACAACCTCACCCACAGAATCCATGAGGTGAAGAAAGGACATTTAAAAAGGCACAGATTCAAGAAGGCTTTACGCCAGTTCCATTATCCAAAAATACGTGTCCAATTTTCATGAAATGGACACCTCACTGGCACTCACTTTACAAATTGACGCAACTACTCTGCTGTCAAACCTGTTGAATCTGGGCCTATGGCTGTTGGCGAGACATATATATATATATATAGTTTGATGTCCTAACCAAGTGCAGCGCCCAACCCAATGGATGTATGCTTTTGTGTTTTTTGAGTAATAATCCCTTGTATCCTGGTCTATTCTGTGAAAAAAGTACAGTTTTGCATCGCCGTTGTTATTTTAACCAGATTCGTTACGAACTTTCTCAAAGTTCGGTTCGGTGACGAACCGAACTTTTGGCAAAGTTCGTAACGAATCTGGTTCGTTGCGGTTCGGTTCGTTCATCCCTAATTAGAAGGTAAAATATACACAGCTCATAATTGTCGAACGTTTCGTAATTTTACCACAATGATGTGCACATTTGTGTGGAAATACTTATGTAGTAAAATACCACTGTATTATACCATCTGGCTAGGACATATAGGTTTCTACCCTCAAAAGTCATATAGTGCTGATAGCAAGAAATACTCCCTTTGGATCAAGATATAGATGTCCTCCACATAGCAGAATGTCAAGGGCTTGATATAGGGAAATAATGAGGACTTGTTGAATAATGATTAGAGATGAGTGAGCACTAAAATGCTCAGGTGCTCGTTATTCGACTCGAACTTTTCCCGATGCTCGGGTGCTCGTTTCGAATAACGAACCCCATTGAAGTCAATGGGAGACTCGAGCACTTTTTGCAGGGGACCAAGGCTCTGCCTAGGGAAGGCTGGGTGAAAACCTGGAAACCTCAGAAAATGATGGAAACACCACGGAAATGGACAGGAAACAGCAGGGGCAGCATGCATGGATGCCTCTGAGGCTGCCTAATCCCACCAAATTCTCCTAGTGGGGCATGTGTGGTATCAATTCTTCTCAGTTTAAAATCGTATACGTCCCCTATCTTGGGACCATATATTTCATGGATGTTTCGAACACGGAAAAGGAAAAAGAGCTTGCTCTGGCCAGGGGAGTGTCTTTTCTACTGCAGCTAAGGGGACGTGTCCATGCTCTGCCTATCACAGGTCAGGAGGCAATTAAAAGAAGAACCAAAAAAAAATCAGTACAATATCTAATACGTCCCCTATCCGGGTAAATTGTTTGGAGAGAGGGCCTGTAGGTGGGGGCGCAGGCTGGGGGGAAGGAGGTTGAGCTGGAAGAGCCAGAGGAGTGCCCCCTGGGCTAGCGTGTGTGTGGTGACAACAGCCGGATGGATTTGGAAAAACTTTAGCATCAACCGGTACGGTATGTATTCTTCTGAGTTTAATACCGTATACGGCACCTATCCGGAAAAATAGTTTGGAGAGAGAGAAAGAGAGGAAAAAGACGTGCAGTATGGAGCAATTACATGGAAACTATTAGATTAGGCAGACTTGGTCTGCTTAATTGCAACCCAGACAAATGAGAGAAAGAGAGGAAAATGACGTATTTTTAAAAGTGACGTTCAGTATAGATCAGGGGTGCACAACGTTTTCTGGGTGGGGGCCACATTGTCCGACTGAACCAACGTCAAAGGCCGAAAATAAAATATAAAGGGGTATTAACAACTGAAATACTGTATTTATGGCAGATTGAACACACAGTGTGTCACGGGGGAGACAAGGGAAGGTGCGCCCTGTACTGAATACCCCCCCGTTCTCTCCCTGCCTGCTTGCCTCAGTCGGCCCTAGGCGGCCACGGACAACCACGGTGACGGTCCCTGCTCTGTATAAGTGCACAGGGAGGAACAGGGAACAATTGGAGAGACAAACACAGACGAAACAAACACAATATTAGAATAGTCAGCAAGCCGGGGTCATACACAGGAGATAACGTCAATACGGGGGGTGAAGCAAAGAGAGGTCGAAGTCCAAAGTCCAAGGTCAGGGTCAAACAGCAATCAAACACTAAGTCGCACAAGCACTGATCAAAGTAGTAACGCTAATCACAGGCAATTAGGGAGGACAACTAGTGGCTTTAAATAGCCCTCCACTGGGTCATGTGACGGGGCCAGCGTCACATGACCTCATTTGCATACCGAGCGCTGGCCAAACGTGACCAGCGCTCAAATATGCACCAAATTTGGTCATGTGGCGTGGCCAGCGCCACATGACCCAAAACCAGGTATATAATAAATGTTCTGAGCGCTGGTTGCCCAGACCAGCGCTCAGATGTCCCCGCCTGCTCGTTTACTAGGGGGGCGGGGAGGACGCCGGACGCGCTGTATCAGTGCGCGTGCCGGACCCTCTCCTGTGAGTGTCGTCATGGAGACGAGGACGCATCCTGCGTCCTCGCTCCGGCGCACTCCTGGGAGACCGGCGGCACGGCAGAGGGGAAGCGCGCCGCCGGCTCCCCGTTACAGTACCCCCCCCTTCACGAGGGGCCACCGGACCCTTAGCTGGAGGAACCGGCTTTTCAGGATGCTGTCGATGAAAACTCCTAACAAGTGCGTCTGCATGCATCCTGCTCAGCGGTACCCAAGATCTGTCCTCAGGCCCAAATCCCCTCCAGTGTACAAGGTACTGGAAGGAATTCCGGACTTTCCTAACGTCAATGATTCTATGAATCTCGTGCTCCACTTGTCCCTCCACCTCGACCGGAGGCGGGGGCAGTTCCTCTGGACCAGCGGGAGCAACATAACGCTTAAGCAAAGACATATGAAAAACATTGTGAACACGAAGGGAGTCAGGTAAACACAATTCAAACGACACCGGATTGATCACCTTGGTGATCCTGTATGGACCAATGAAGCGAGGCGCAAACTTATAGGATGGTACTTTCATACGTAGATTTTTAGTTGACAACCATACCATGTCCCCCACCTTGAAATTCACACCCTTAGAACGTTTCTTATCGGCCTTAGTTTTTTGAATCCTTTGGGCTCTTTCCAGGTTCGACTGAACCTGTGCCCAAACTGTGCACAGTTCCTGAGAGAGAGCATTGGCCTCTGGGACCGCTGAAACAGCTGGAGAAAAGGAGCCAAAGTGTGGATGAAACCCCATGTTGCAGAAAAACGGCGATACCCCAGAAGACGAATTCACACGGTTATTAATCGCGAACTCGGCCAGAGACAGGAATCTGGCCCACACATGCTGGTTATCAGCAACATAACATCTGAGATATTGCTCAACGGACTGATTAAGACATTCAGTCTGACCATTGGTCTCTGGATGAAAGGCTGACGAAAAGGATAAGGAAATATCAATCTTCTTACAGAAGGCCCTCCAGAATTTAGACACAAACTGCACCCCCCTGTCAGAAACAATATTCTCAGGAACACCGTGTAGTTTAACTATGTGGTCCATAAATACGGAAGCCAAAACCTTTGCAGAGGGTAATTTACACAAAGGAATAAAGTGACACATCTTGCTGAATCTGTCCACCACTACAAGAATCACGGTTTTACCCTCAGAGCATGGCAAATCCGTGATGAAGTCCATGGACAGATGTGACCAAGGTCTACCAGGTATGGGTAATGGACGCAACTCACCCATAGGCCGAGTCTTGGGATTCTTGGACCTGGCACAAGTATTGCACGCAGTTACAAAAGCCTGAACATCTCTGGAGATTGACGACCACCAATACTGCCTAGAGACCAACTCCTTGGTGGCATTGATACCAGGATGTCCACATAAAACAGAGCTATGGCACTCACCCAGCAGTCGCAACCGCAAATGAGCTGGCACAAATAACTTGTCATTGGGAGTACCAGTGGGAGCAAGATGTTGTCCTGCCACGATTTCAGAAGCTAGATCAGATGAGGTAGCGGCTACGATGATGTCAGCTGGCAGGATGGGCTCAGGAGGGACGTCAGGAGGCTGATACGCCTGGAAACTTCGGGATAAGGCATCGGCCTTAATGTTCTTGCTTCCGGGTCTGAAGGTAGCACAAAAGTCAAAAACGAGTAAAGAA
>ONZH01014818.1:0-34179 GCA_900303285.1 Rhinella marina | reverse complement strand
TGTTCAGTTACTACACGGCTGTGTACCTTGAAATATACAATATCTAGGCCTTTTAATTGGCCACTGTACTGTGCGTTCTCTTGCTAAATTATTTCACATACCTGGTGTAAATACCCACCGTCTGTTCAGTTACTACACGGCTGTGTACCTTGAAATATACAATATCTAGGCCTTTTAATAGGCCACTGTACTGTGCGTTCTCTTGCTAAATTATTTCACATACATGGTGTAAATACCCACCGTCTGTTCAGTTACTACACGGCTGTGTACCTTGAAATATACAATATCTAGGCCTTTTAATTGGCCACTGTACTGTGCGTTCTCTTGCTAAATTATTTCACATACCTGGTGTAAATACCCACCGTCTGTTCAGTTAGTACACGGCTGTGTACCTTGAAATATACAATATCTAGGCCTTTTAATAGGCCACTGTACTGTGCGTTCTCTTGCTAAATTATTTCACATACCTGGTGTAAATACCCACCGTCTGTTCAGTTACTACACGGCTGTGTACCTTGAAATATACAATATCTAGGCCTTTTAATTGGCCACTGTACTGTGCGTTCTCTTGCTAAATTATTTCACATACCTGGTGTAAATACCCACCGTCTGTTCAGTTACTACACGGCTGTGTACCTTGAAATATACAATATCTAGGCCTTTTAATTGGCCACTGTACTGTGCGTTCTCTTGCTAAATTATTTCACATACCTGGTGTAAATACCCACCGTCTGTTCAGTTACTACACGGCTGTGTACCTTGAAATATACAATATCTAGGCCTTTTAATTGGCCACTGTACTGTGCGTTCTCTTGCTAAATTATTTCACATACCTGGTGTAAATACCCACCGTCTGTTCAGTTACTACACGGCTGTGTACCTTGAAATATACAATATCTAGGCCTTTTAATAGGCCACTGTACTGTGCGTTCTCTTGCTAAATTATTTCACATACCTGGTGTAAATACCCACCGTCTGTTCAGTTACTACACGGCTGTGTACCTTGAAATATACAATATCTAGGCCTTTTAATAGGCCACTGTACTGTGCGTTCTCTTGCTAAATTATTTCACATACCTGGTGTAAATACCCACCGTCTGTTCAGTTAGTACACGGCTGTGTACCTTGAAATATACAATATCTAGGCCTTTTAATAGGCCACTGTACTGTGCGTTCTCTTGCTAAATTATTTCACATACCTGGTGTAAATACCCACCGTCTGTTCAGTTACTACACGGCTGTGTACCTTAAAATATACAATATCTCGGCCTTTTAATAGGCCACTGTACTGTGCGTTCTCTTGCTAAATTATTTCACATACCTGGTGTAAATACCCACCGTCTGTTCAGTTACTACATGGCTGTGTACCTTGAAATATACAATATCTAGGCCTTTTAATAGGCCACTGTACTGTGCGTTCTCTTGCTAAATTATTTCACATACATGGTGTAAATACCCACCGTCTGTTCAGTTACTACACGGCTGTGTACCTTGAAATATACAATATCTAGGCCTTTTAATTGGCCACTGTACTGTGCGTTCTCTTGCTAAATTATTTCACATACCTGGTGTAAATACCCACCGTCTGTTCAGTTAGTACACGGCTATGTACCTTGAAATATACAATATCTAGGCCTTTTAATAGGCCACTGTACTGTGCGTTCTCTTGCTAAATTATTTCACATACCTGGTGTAAATACCCACCGTCTGTTCAGTTACTACACGGCTGTGTACCTTGAAATATACAATATCTAGGCCTTTTAATAGGCCACTGTACTGTGCGTTCTCTTGCTAAATTATTTCACATACCTGGTGTAAATACCCACCGTCTGTTCAGTTACTACACGGCTGTGTACCTTGAAATATACAATATCTAGGCCTTTTAATAGGCCACTGTACTGTGCGTTCTCTTGCTAAATTATTTCACATACCTGGTGTAAATACCCACCGTCTGTTCAGTTACTACACGGCTGTGTACCTTGAAATATACAATATCTAGGCCTTTTAATAGGCCACTGTACTGTGCGTTCTCTTGCTAAATTATTTCACATACCTGGTGTAAATACCCACCGTCTGTTCAGTTACTACACGGCTGTGTACCTTGAAATATACAATATCTAGGCCTTTTAATAGGCCACTGTACTGTGCGTTCTCTTGCTAAATTATTTCACATACCTGGTGTAAATACCCACCGTCTGTTCAGTTACTACACGGCTGTGTACCTTGAAATATACAATATCTAGGCCATTTAATTGGCCACTGTACTGTGCGTTCTCTTGCTAAATTATTTCACATACCTGGTGTAAATACCCACCGTCTGTTCAGTTACTACACGGCTGTGTACCTTGAAATATACAATATCTAGGCCATTTAATTGGCCACTGTACTGTGCGTTCTCTTGCTAAAGTATTTCACATACCTGGTGTAAATACCCACCGTCTGTTCAGTTACTACACGGCTGTGTACCTTGAAATATACAATATCTAGGCCATTTAATTGGCCACTGTACTGTGCGTTCTCTTGCTAAATTATTTCACATTCCTGGTGTAAATACCCACCGTCTGTTCAGTTACTACACGGCTGTGTACCTTGAAATATACAATATCTAGGCCATTTAATTGGCCACTGTACTGTGCGTTCTCTTGCTAAATTATTTCACATACCTAATTATATACCCAAATATTGTATTTGCAACCAAAAAAAAATAAAATGCGGAGGGGGGCTAGCGGAATCGGACGTGGACGAGGACGGGGGCGCGGAAATGCTGTTGGTGGCCTTGTTGAAGCCAGTGGGGATACAATGCGTGCTGGTGAGGGTCAGCCAGGATCACACTTATCCAAAATCCCTGCCTTTATGGGACAGTTAAGCAGGGGGCGAGTTACACCGCTGTTGAGGCCTGAGCAGGTTGAACAGGTGGTGCAATGGATAGCCGATAGCGCTTCCACACAGTTGTCCACCAGCCAGTCATCCACACAGTCTCACTCTGACCCTCCTTCCTCCACACCTGGCCAACAGAGTCATCCCACCCTTGACCCCTCCCAGGAGCTCTTTTCGGGTCCTTTTTCAGATGTGCCAGAAGAATCCCAGGAGCTAGCAGAGGAATTTGTTTGTAGTGATGCCCAAACACTTGAGTTTTCGCCATCTCCTGCTGATGTGGACCCTGAACCAGCATCTGTTATCATGAGCGATGATGATGATGAGACGCAGTTGCCATCAAGGGAGGCTGTTGGAATGTCCAGTGGGCAGGAGGAGGAGCAGAGTGAGGAAGAGGAGGTGGTGGATGACGAAATGACCGACCCCACTAGGCCAGGGGTGATGTCCAGCGGGGAAAGCAGTGGAGAGGTGGTGGTCTGCGCAGCACCGAAAAAGGCAGCAAGAGGCAGAGGGATGTCCACAGGCAGAGGGATGTCCACAGGCAGAGGGATGTCCAGAGGCAGAGGGATGTCCAGAGGCAGAGGGATGTCCACAGGCAGAGGGATGTCCAGAGGCAGAGGACAGTCCAGACAGAGTAGTGAGGCCACAGCCAGCACGGCCGAAGCTGTTCCCGGCAGCGGGCAGTCGCGTGAAGCTCCCCCATCGAGGCCTCGTACTTCTGTGGTGTGGAGATTTTTTAATGTTTGTGCGGATGACAAACTGAGCGCGGTTTGCACACTCTGCCACTCAAAACTGAGTAGGGGCTCTGAGAAGAGCAATCTGACCACCTCAGGCATGCGGCGTCACTTGGAAGTCAAGCACTGGGCTGAGTGGGAGAGAGCAAACGCAATACAACCTGCGCCCGGTCCTGCTGCCACTGCCTCTTCCCCTTTGTTGTGTGCTGCCACTGCGGTCCAGACCTCCAGCCAGGACACCTCCACATCTGCCTCTGCCTCGGCTACTTTGGGGCCTTCTCCTTCAGCCTCCCCTTCCCCCGCCTCTTCGCCTGCACCTTCACACTCCTCGTCCCATCAACTGTCCATCTCGCAGGCGTTCGACCGCAGGCGGAAGTACGCCTCGAGTCACCCCCAAGCCCAAGCCTTAAACTGCCACATCTCCAAACTGCTGGCCCTGGAGATGTTGCCGTTTAGGCTTGTGGAGACGCAGGCCTTCCGCGACCTGATGGCGGCTGCCGCACCTCGCTATTCCGTCCCTAGCCGCCACTACTTTTCCCGGAGTGCCGTCCCCGCCCTGCACCAGCACGTGTCGCGTAACATCAGGCGGGCCCTGAGGTACGCAGTCAGCGCAAAGGTCCACTTGACCACCGACTCGTGGACAAGCGCTTGCGGCCAGGGACGCTACATCTCTTTGACGGCACACTGGGTGAATGTAGTGGAAGCGGGGACGGGGTCGCAAACAGAGACGGCCTACCTACCACCCCCGCCCAAGATTGCCAGCATGGGTTCTGATAAACCCCCCTCCTCCTCCTCCTCCTCCTCCTCCTGTGCCTTAACATCTCCCTCAGCCGCTAGCTGGAAGCGTTGCAGCACTGGCGCGGGGAGACGTCAGCAGGCGGTGCTAAAGCTCATCAGCTTGGGCGACAGGAAGCACAGCGCCCCAGAGGTGAGGGACGCCATATTGCAGCAGACGGAGATGTGGCTGTCGCCGCTGCAGCTAGGACCAGGCATGGTCGTGTGCGATAACGGCCGTAACCTGGTGGCGGCTCTGGAGCTTGCCGAACTCAATCACGTACCATGCCTGGCCCACGTTTTTAATCTGGTAGTCCAAAAATTTCTAAAGACTTACCCCAACCTGGCAGAGCTACTGGTGAAAGTGCGGCGCTTGTGCGCTCACTTTCGTAAGTCAACTGTAGCTGCTGCTAGCTTAAAAAAACTCCAGCAACGCCTCCATTTGCCTGAACATCGGCTGTTGTGCGACCTGCCGACTCGCTGGAATTCCACCTATTCCATGTTGGCCAGGGTGTGTGAGCAGCAGAGAGCATTGATGGAGTACCAGATTATGAATCCACGCGTGCCTCCAACTCAGCTCCCTCAGTTTGCCAACCACGAGTGGCCATGGATGGCAGACATATGCGATGTACTGCGTATCTTTGAGGAGTCCACCAAGAAGGTCAGCAGCGAGGACGCTATAGTGAGCGTAACCATCCCGCTCCTAGGCGTCCTTAAAGAATCGCTCATCGCAATAAGGGAGAACGCATTGCACGCAGAGGAGACGGGGGTAGGAGGAGACGCAACGGAGCTACACAGTCAGACCACACTTTTGTCTGCTTCACGGTGGCAGTTGCAGGAGGAGGAGGATGAGGAGGAGGACGACGTGGAGGTGGCTGTGGAAGAGGAGGAGGATGCTGGCGGCGAGGGTAGCAGTCAGGCTGTGTGCGTCCCATTGGTTCAGCGCGGATGGGGCGGAGAGGAGGCGGAAGAGGAAGAGGAGGAAATGGCAAGTGATCCTTCTGGTGGGGGCAGTGAGGTCATGCCTATTCAGAGTCTGGCACACATGGCTGACTTCATGCTGGGCTGCTTTTCCCGGGACACACGTGTTGTCCGGATAGTGGAGAACAAACTGTACTGGGTCTTCGCACTCCTGGACCCCCGGTATAAAGATAACGTCTCCTCTTTTATTCCGGTAGAGGAGAGGACGAATCGATTGCTGGAATACCAGAGGGAACTCGTGCAGAACATGATGGAGATTTCCCACCCACCATCGCTGGCGGCAGAGAGGAGAGGGTCTCCCAGAGTCCCACAACATCTATCAGGCCCACAGCCACCAGGGGAACACTCTCCAAGGTGTGGGACACGTTCATGGCACCCCCTCGTGCAACTTCCATCACTGCGGGGACCGCTATCAGCAGGAGGGACAAGTATCGGCGGATGTTGCGGGAGTACCTGGCAGACCGTACCCCTGTCCTCCCCGATCCCTCGGCGTCCTACACTTACTGGGTCTCCAAGTTGGACACGTGGCTGGAACTGTCCCTGTACGCCTTGGAGGTGCTTGCCTGCCCTGCCGCCAGCGTGCTATCAGAAAGGGTGTTCAGCGCAGCCGGGGGCATTATAACCGATAAGCGCAGCCGCCTGTCAACCGACAGTGCCGACAGGCTGACGCTAATCAAAATGAACAGCAAGTGGATTGACCCGGACTTTGCTTCTCCAACCGTGGAAAGCAGCCAAAAGTGAAGTGCCATCTGTATGAAGTGCCATTTCCTCCTCCACCTCCTCCTCCTCCTCCTTAACCGCCGTAGAATTGCTCCGTAAATAAGAAAAATTTATATATTTATGGCTCACCTCTTGGGCCTCCACAAAATGTTTAAGAGGTCTCACCTCTTGGGCCTCCATATAATTTTTAACAGGTCTCACCTCTTGGGCCTCCACATAATTTTTAACAGGTCTCACCTCTTGGGCCTCCACATAATTTTAAAGAGGTCTCACCTCTTGGGCCTCCACAAAATCTTTAAGAGGTTTCACCTCTTGGGCCTCCACAAAATCTTTAAGAGGTCTCACCTCTTGGGCCTCCACAAAATCTTTAAGAGGTCTCACCTCTTGGGCCTACAAACAATTTTTAAGAGGTCTCACCTCTTTAGCCTCCACACAATTTTTAACGGGTCTCACCTCTTGGGCCTCCACATAATTTTTAAGAGGTCTCACCTCTTGGGCCTCCACAAAATGTTTAAGAGGTCTCACCTCTTGGGCCTCCACATAATTTTTAAGAGATCTCACCTCTTGGGCCTCCACATAATTTTTAAGAGGTCTCAGCTCTTGGGCCTCCACATAATTTTTAAGAAGTCTCACCTCTTTAGCCTCCACACAATTTTTAAGACGTCTCACCTCTTGGGCCTCCACAAAATTTTCCATGAGCCTCTGGCCAGCCCACGGCCTCTTCCTGCCTTTTGCGGTCCTACGCATCCCTCCACATCCCCACTGCTTTACCTGCTAGACATGACACTGGGCCAGGTCGGGTCACTGATATCTCTAGCGCCAACAATTTGGGCATTTTAAGGCTTCTGCATGTGTTTGAGTTGTTTTTACATTTTAAAGAAGACATGTCTGACCACATTTCACACACACACACAATGACAATTAGGGGTGGGGTCTATTTGCTTTCTTCCTTGCCTATGCCATCTGTGGTTGTCATAGGCAACGTGATTTTAAGGGGTGCAGAATTTCATCTTCTTTTTTGTCTAGTTTGGCTTGGGGTCCATGGCAATGTAGAGGAAAGAAGGTTTCCTTGTATGGTCTCACTTTACAGAGAGGTTAGATTGTCTTTGGAGTGTATTGTTGAGAGGCTGTGATAGTGGCGTAATAGTGCGACTTGGGCGCGTTATATGCACCCAGACATGCTTCCCCTGCTGTCCCAGTTGCATTCCAGCAGTGTTGGCATCCTTTTCTGAGGTTTCAGGGTGGACTTGGTGACCTCCAAGTGGTCGAATTGAGATTTCCAAGTGGCGAGCATTTTTTTCCCATAGACTTTAATGGGATTCGATAATCGGTCGAATAGTCGAATTTCGCGGTCTATTCGAATCGAATTTCGAACTTTCGAATATTTCACTACTCGCTCATCTCTAGCCATGACGATTGTGTTTGTGCATTGGAACATTTGTCAACGTTAAATTTAAAATTAAAAATAAAAACCTTTGACTTGTTTTCTTTTTAAACACCCGTACATATGTTGCAAGTAGCAGTAGAAGGCTATATCTAGAGTTACTGTATAAAACAATGGTTTGTATTCTTGTGAACTCTGTGTTACATTAAGCCTAGGACTATGTTCCATCCACAGTGTGAAGACTAGAACGCTTGGTTTACCCTCTAGCATAAACTAAAAATTTTTAACTTTACAATTCACTTAAAAGAAACCTGTCAAATTGAAAATATGGCCTGGGCTGCAGGCAATGTGTTATAGAGCAGGAGGAGCTGAGCAGATTGATTTGGTTTTGTACAAAAATATTTATTCTAACTAGAAAGGACTTGTTCACATCAACGTTATGTATTCCGTTATGTCTTTCCGTTATAACATCGTTATAACGTAAAATAACAGAATCCATAAAACGGAAATCGTAATGGAAACCTTTAGAGGCATTCCGTTTTGGTCCGTCATAATAGAAGTCTATGGGCAAGCATAACGGATCCGTCTGGTTTCTGCCTGTCGACAGAACTTTGTTTTCCGTCCAGTATAATGGAAACCAAGCCTAAGTTGTTTATTTACTTAAAAGGGTTCGCAGTTCTTCTAAACTGGTGATTTATCCTCTGGATAGATCATCCCACTCCTATTTAGTGTGGGTCTGTCACCCGGGACTCCCGCTGATCAGCTGTTTGATCGCCGGGGGTCCCGGGTGTCGGACTCCCACCTATCAGATGCTGATGGTCTATCCAGAAGATAGATCATCAGTTTTAAAGAACTGCAGAACCACTTTAAACCCCTGATAATTCTATACTTAGGAGACCAGTGGGTGGTCCTAATCAGTGATTGACACAAAATAATTCAGGTGGACCACCCTTTGGACTTCAAAGCCCGAAGCATTGGTTTAGATCAAAGAAGTGCCAGGAATTCTGAATGTTTTCCAACAAAAAAAATAAAAATTAACAATCTGCTTCGTAACCTGCTGCCTGCTGATAGGACTGAACTACTAATGTTAACATACAGTTCATTTTAAGGCCACTTGAAGAGAAGCATATTATGGCTCTATACAACCTCTACGTTTTTTCAATAGCCTAAAAAGGGTTGTCTCACCCGGAACATAGGTGGCATATAGCTAGGATATGCCACCAATGTCAGATAGTTGTGGGTCCCACGTATCTCTAGGACAAAGCTCTGAAAGAGAATGAGATCACACATCCCCCCATTCACAGCCGCCCTCCATTCACTTCTAAAGAAGTGCTGAAAATAGCTGACTAAGCGTTTGGCTATTTTCATCTCTCCGATAGAAACGAATGGAGAGTGGTAGCTGTGCTTGCGCGGTGCGCTCTCCATTCATTTCTATGGGGCTTACAAAAATAGCCAAACACACTGTTCGCCTATTTTCTGTGCTCCCATAGAAAGGAATGGAATGTGGATGCGCATGTGTGCTGCCCTCTCTTGAACTTTAGGCTCTCCGTTCTAGAGATAGGTGTGGGTTAAACATCCTCTTCAATGTTTAAAGGGGTTATCCCACGAAGAATGTAAAAAATGAAAATCAGACGTCATATAGTTCATGACAATACCTTTCTAACAAAGCTAGAACCAGCGCTGTACCTCACATGGGTCCCGAGATCTTCACATTCATTGCTTTGCCTTATTTATATTAAGCTGAAAGCTCAAAGGGAGTGTCTATTCTGCTGCAGCTCAGGGGTAGTGTCTGTTCTCTCCCTATCACAGCTCAGGAGACAGCTGAAAGACGAAACTGAGAATGTGCGGCCATCTCAGTCAGCAGGTCAGAGAAATAAGAAATTAAGTGGGGCTATACAGATACATTTTATTGAATAACTCAGTAGCTATAATAAATTTTTAATTACATGCAATTACAAAAGTATTCAGATCCAGGTGCTGTAGAATATTTTTCGTGGGACAACCCCTTTAACTGTACGTCATGTACTTTGTAGCAGTGGTGCAGGGTAATTATAGCCGTTCTTTCCATTCAAGTGAATCGGAGAGGAAGTTGTAATTAGACTGCAAGTACACAGATTCAGTGCTCACACAAGCGCCTCAGCCTTGTAAACTACTGATAGACCCAGGTGCCTGGAGTCAGACCAATATCTGTCTCCAGGACAACCCCTTTAATATATATTGATTGTTACTTCGATGTACAAATGCTTGCAGCTTAGGCAACAAGATCTGCGAGCTAATATCAATAGTTTGTAGAGATAATTTGGACTTGGTTGTAATAACAGAGACATGGTTCAGAGATTGCAATGACTGGGAAGCAGCCATTCCGGGATACACTTTGTATAGGAAAGATAGGGTGGAGAAAGGGGGGGGGGGTAGCCATTTATGTTAAAGATACCATAAAATCAACAGTGATCCAAAATTCATGTAAGGAGTTGGAGACTCTCTGGGTCTGCTTGCAAAATAAAAAGGATCTGTTACAAGAGTAGGTGCTATCTATAGGCCTCCGAGGAATCTGAAGAGCATGACATTATGCTGGTGGACGAGATTACCCAAATGGCAGTAAAGGGAGATATTGTAGTTATGGGAGACTTCAACATGCCTGATGTTGATTAATATAATATAATATATTAATATAATAATAATATAATATCCCTTGTGCGTCCACATGCAAAAGTAGGAACATAGTAGAGGCCCTTACGGGTATGTCCCTAAAACAGTTGGTGAAAGCGCCAACTAGAGGTGAAAATATCCTAGATCTAGTATTTACAAATGGGGATCTGGTATCTGAGGTGAAGGTGGGAGAAAATCTGGGTTCCAGTGACCACCAATGTTTGTGGTTCGAAGTCCAAACTGACTGTGAGAAATCCCATTCTGCAACCAAAGTATTGAATTTTACGAATACCAAGTTTGAGGTTATGGGAGAATATGTAAAGAAAGAATTAAAAGGGTGGGATAAAACAGCAAGAGCGAGTGCTCAGTGGAAGGCATTTAAAGAAGTCATCTTAAAGGCAACTAGACTATATGTTAGACAAATTAACAAAAGTAAAAGAAAGAGAAATCCACTATGGTTTACTAGAGAGGTAAGAGCTATAGTGAATGATAAAAAGTCCGCCTATAAGAGGTATAAAGAGTCTGAAGGTGTAGCAGACAGAGAAGTGTATAAAATTATAGAGGAAGAAATGGCCAAATCTGTTAAGGAGGGAAATAAAACCTTCTTCAGATATATTAGTGACAGGAAGAAGAAAAACTGCGGCATTACAAAACTTAGCAATGGAAAAAATCTGTATATAGATGGGAATATGACGGTGGCTGACCATCTGAATAACTACTTCTGCTCAGTTTTTTCAGATGGTGACTTTCATAATCAGAACATGGCTGGACATAGCATTGCCTCTAGTTGTAAAGTTTCAGCCCCAGTGTTTTCAGAGGCCGATGTTCTACAGGAACTTGTCCGGCTAAAGTTAAATAAGGCAATGGGTCTGGATGGCATCCACCCCAGAGTTCTTAAAGAACTCCGATCTGTGATTGTTGGCCCCCTGACTGATCTGTATAATCAGTCCCTTCTTACAGGAGATGTTCCTGATGATTGTAGAATGGCTAATGTCGTACCCATTCACAAGAAGGGTAGTAGAGAAGAAGCTAGTAACTATAGGCCAGTCAGCTTGACATCTGTAGTGGTAAAAATGATGGAGACTCTACTAAAAAAGAAGATAATTGACCATCTAACAACAAACAACTTGTTGGACCCAAACCAGCATGGCTTTACTGAGGGCCGATCATGTCAGACTAATCTCATTGATTTCTCTGACTATGTAACTAAAGTGCTGGATGAAGGTGGTGCTGTGGATATCGCCTACCTGGATTTCAGTAAAGCTTTCGATACGGTTCCCCATAAAGAGCTGATAGAGAAGTTATCAAAAATTGGACTTAACCCCTGGATAGTTCAGTGGATCTGCAGTTGGCTGAAGGACAGATACCAGAGGGTTGTTGTTAATGGAGTGTATTCTGAGGAGAGGCTGGTTACAAGTGGGGTGCCACAAGGATCTGTTCTGGGTCCTGTTCTGTTTAACATGTTTGTAAGTGACATAAGAGACGGCTTGGTAGGGAAGGTTTGCTTGTTTGTTGATGACACAAAAGTGTGCAATAGGGTTGATGTTCCAGGAGGTGTCGGTAATATGGAGAATGAATTATCTTTATTAGATAAGTTGTCAAAACAATGGAAACTTCAGTTCAGTGTTTCCAAATGTAAAATAATGCACTTGGGGAGAAGAAATCCTCTATCTGAGTATTGTATTGGCAGTTCTGTGCTAACAAAGACCTCAGAAGAGAAGGATTTGGGGGTAGTCATCTCTGACAGCATCAAAATGAGTAACCAATGCAGCCAGGCGGTAGGGAAAGCAAATCGTATGCTTGGCTGCATAGCTAGAGGTATAACAAGCAGAAAGAGGGAGATTGTGATCCCTCTGTATAGAGCTCTAGTGAGACCACATCTGGAATACTGTGTTCAATTCTGGAGACCTCACCTGCAAAAGGATATTGCTAAAATAGAACGGGTCCAAAGAAGAGCTACAAAAATGGTGGAAGGTCTAAAGCATAGAACTTATCAAGAAAGACTCCGAGTTCTTAATATGTATAGTCTGGAGGAAAGAAGAGAAAGGGGGGACATGATTGAAACCTTTAAATATGTTAAAGGACTGAATAAAGTTCAGGAGGGAAGGGTTATTAATAAGAAACTGAACACAAGAACAAGGGGGCACAATCTGAGGTTAGTTGGGGGACAAATCAAGAACAACATTAGAAAATATTATTTCACTGAAAGAGTAGTAGAAGCTTGGAACAAACTTCCAGCAGAGGTGGTTGATACATCCACAGTAACTGAATTTAAACATGCCTGGGATAAACATGTATCTATCCTGATAATTTAGATCTATCCCGATCTCTAGATAACAATAAAAGGATAATAAAAGGGCAGACTAGATGGACCAGGTGGTCTTTTTCTGCCGTCAATCTTCTATGTTTCTATGATGTATGATAGAAGAAGCTTAAAAATGTACAGCTCATCTTGCAGAAAGCAAGATCTTGTAAAGCTATAGAAAAAAATTGAAAAAGTTATGGATATTATGAATGTGTACAAACAGAATAACAGAAAAAAGTGGTCTTAAAAGGCAGTAAATGCTCAAAACCCCATTTGCTGTTGCACATTTTTAACTGGGGGAGCAAACCCTGCACTTGTGATCCGCTGTTGACAGCAAACCCCAGCAAAAATGCATTCAATGGAAGATGCCCTCCTCCCGTTGTATGTGTGATTTCACGCTGGAGGTAACTAGGAATTAGTCGCTGTGTGTCGGAATTTATGCCCCTCTCTGTAATTGCCCATACGGCATAGGTAGGTTAGTGTTAGGTCCCATGCCACTTGAGATACCTTAAAGGGGTGCTCGGGCTCCGGTACTTGTTTTTGATATAAAAATATATTGGCCAAAGTCTCATTTTAATATCAATGTGAGGGATTAGCCATATATTGTCAATTGCATTTACCATTGTAGTGCACCATTTTCCGTGAATTGCAGTTTTATATAGTTTGTCACATCCGCATATTTGGCTATCCTGTGTAGGATGTCTTTGTGGTACATGTGGTTCGCTGCCGGCATCCTCCATTGTACGCATTTTTGCTGGGGATTTCTGTCAGCAGCGGATCACATGTGCAGCATCTGTTCCCCCGATTGGAAATGCGCAACAGCATATGGGGTTTTGAGCACTTCTCTCCCATTTTAGACCATTTTTTTCCTGTGATTTTGTTTGCACATTTACACCTGGAGGTGTGGCAACTCCAGGTTTGAATGTGCCTTAATTTTGACCCATGGGTAACATGCAGGTGCACCTGTGCAGCCTGGGACACATGAGTCAGGGATAGGTGGGACTCAGAGCCTCCTCCCTCCTCCCATTGTATGTGTGAGTTCACGCTGGAGGTAACTAGGAGATGGTTGCTGTGTGTCGGACTTTATGCCCCTATCTGTAATTGCCAATATGGCATAGGTAGGTTAGGGTTTGGTACTGTGCCACTTTGAGATACCTTGACGGGTGCTTGGGCTCTGGTATGTTCTTGATATAAGAATATATTGGTGAAAGTCTCATTTTAATATTAGTGTGAGGGTTTAGCCATATGTTGTCAATTGCATTTACCGTTGTAGTGCACTATCTTTTGTAAATGTTTATATTATGAATGTGGGAAAGCAAAAACAAAGTGTTATGGTTATCTGGGTACGTACAGCACCCACATTTTCTAACAGTGAATGGGTGGGTTAATTTGCAAACTTTGCATATATCTGTCTCACTCCTCTCACACTGCATTTGTTGATTTTTTTCCTTTTTTTTTTAGCGAAATGGACAGAAACATTTATTTATGAGAGAATCCATTAAAAATGGAACTTGCCAAAGATTTTGCAACAAATCTGCCACATTTGAATACACCTTAGAATTTCCTGACAGTTCTCACATTTCTACATATGATTTTATATTTGAATACTTGAATAGAAGGTGTGGCCATTCTACAAAAAAGGGTTTTCATACTAATTTAATATTTTAGTTATGGAAGGGGCATATCAAATTGATGACAAGGAATGGATAAGCTAATAGAAAGGATTGAAATACTCAAATTTTTATTTTGTTTCATGTCCCATTTTAACATTTTTTAGGTTTTTGTTCTTTACATATAGTCTGTAGTGAAAAAAAAACTTTGAAAAATGTTTGCAATTATTGGGGGAAAAACTTTATTAACTTTTTTATAAGTGAACAATTTTAACAGGAAATTCTATTTATCTCTTAATAATATAAAAATGAGTTTCTGTCTGTCTGTCTGTCTGTCTGTTCTCTATGCGCGACCAAACTACTGGACCGATTTTCACCAAATTCGGCACACAGGTACATCAGGTGTCCGGGAAGGTTTTAGACCAGGTCTCATCTCTCTAGGACATACCGTTCCTGAGATATTCCCAAAATATGATCTCCATTAGCCAACATTACAACTGGGAACTTTGGTTTTAAACTCCAACTGCCATTCTCTGCAAAGGCACACACAGGGAGGGCAGGTTTCCATAACAACCAGGTAATTATCAGCAGCTGAGGATCTCATCCATTTCTATTCACTGACACTGTTAAAAGTATTCCGGTTACCATAAATATAACTTATGTTTTTTTCTATTACTACAGTTCAGTAGTAATAAAAGATGTTTTCCTCCACTGCTGCCTATTGCGTGGGCTTATAAATAAGCATGGTATTGACCTTTAATTCAGGCCACCCTAAAAGAAGTACTTAAAACCCTTCCCCAGGTCTCACTAAGCCACACCCCCAACTCTGTCAGGCCACACCCCCTTTCACTCCGCAGCCAACAGAGATTGAAAAAATAAAGGTAAAAATCAACTTCTGTCAGCTGCAGGGATGGGTGGGAGGTTGACTTTCTTTCTGCAACAACACACACAAACATTAAATAAAATAGATTAAATCCACCCATACAAAGCGTCTTGCTAATCCATGCCCCCGACTCTGTCAGGTCACGCCCCCTCCCACTCCCCAGCCAATGGGAATTGAAAAAATGAAGGTAAAAATAAACTTCTGTTTGCTGCAGGGGTGGGAGGGTGAATTTCTCTCTGCAACGACGCACAAAAATTTTAGATGAAATAGACTAATTATAGACTACAACCGTTCGAAGCCTTTTGCTAAGCCACACCCCATCTCTGTCAGACCACGCCCCCTCCCACTCTGCAGCCATTCTGCAACGACACACAGAAACATTAAATGAAATAGATTAAATCACCTATGCGAAGCGCTTTGCTAAGCCACACCCCCAACTCTGTCAGGTCATGCCCCCTCCCACTCCGAAGCCAAAAGGGATTGAAAGTATGAAGGGAAAAATAAACTTCTGTCAGCTGCAGGGGTGGGAGGGTGAATTTCTCTCTGCAATGACGCACAAAATTTTAGATGAAATAGACTAATTTCAGACTACAACCATTCGAAGCATCTTGATAATCCACACCCCCAACTCTGCCAGGCCACGCCCCCTCCCACTCCGCAGGCAACCGGGATTGAAAAAAATCAGCTGCAGGGGTGGGAGGGTGAATTTCTCTCTGCAACGACACACAAAAATCGTAGATGAAATTGACTAATTTTAGACTACGACCATTCAGTACTAATAAAAGATGTTTTTTTCCACTGCTACCCATTGCGGGTCCTCATAAATTACCATGTCATCGACCTGTAATTCATGCCACTCTGACCCCCGCCCCAGATCTCGCGAAACCACGCTCCGACTCTGTCCCCTCACGCCCCCTCCCACTCCGCAGCCAACGGGGATTGAAAAAATGAAGGTAAAAATCAACTTCTGTCAGCTGCAGGGGTGGGAGGGAAGTTGGATTTCTTTCTGCAACAACATACAGAAACATTAAATGAAATAGATTAAATATACCCGTGCAAAGCAATGTTTTCTTCCACTGTTACCCATGGCGTGTCCTCATAAATTACCATGGCATCGACCTGTAATTCTGGCCACCATCAAAAGAAGGACTTAAAGCCCCGCCCCAGGTCTTGCAACATCACGCCCCCGACTCAGTCAGGCCATGACCCCTCCCACTCCGCAGCCAATGGAGATTGAACAATTGAAGGTAAAAATCAACATCTGTCAGCTGTAGGGATGGGAGGGAGGATGACTTTCTCTCTGCAACGACACACAGAAACATTAAATGAAATAGATTAAATATACCCGCACAAAGCAATGGTTTCTTCCACTGCTACCCATTGTGTTTCCTCAAATTACCATGGCATTAACCTATAATTCAGGCCACCCTGAAATGAAGGACTTAACACCCCCTCCCACTCCGCAGCCAATAGGGATTGAAAAAATGAAGGTAAAAATCAATTTCTGTCAGCTGCATTGACTTTCTCTCTGCAACGACACACAGAAACATTAAATAAATAGATGAAATATACCCAGGCGAAGCCGGGTCTTTCTGCTAGTTTTATATATAAAAGCACCAATATGAAACCAGACCATAGCAGCATAGAAGAATCACATACTACTGCACTTTTTGGCTGTGTGATGGAGCCTTTAATCCATGTTTAAAAAAAGCTCAGCAGGTTGTAACATATCTTGTCAGCATCAGAGGGAGATCCTACCCCAGTTCAGAACAAAACGTACATCTGTGAAATTTTCTAATGTGCTTTATTTAGAGCTCACTATATCATGAGACTTCCTCAGAGACTGCGGTTTTCAGTACAATAAAGTGGATCATCCCTTATGAGAGTTTAGTCAGCAATAGTCTATAAAGACAAGAACTGCAGCTAATCTAGAAGTAAAGAAGCTCTGCAAGAAGCTGCTTTATGTGTTTAGAGATTGCCTCACTTGCATTCCCCCCTTTGATATCAGACCCTGCATGCAAGAGCAACTCAACAGACACCATGAACCGTGTCAATAGTAGTGAAAAATAAAAAGGAGGTGTCATTGTTAAAACACAGGGGCAAAAACACTCACTCTAAGCTGCCATCAGAAGTACAATATCTGGGTTTTATACAGACAAATGTTTAGAGATAGAAATTAGCATATTTCTGTAAATCGGATTTGTGTCCAATTTAACCATGTGATTCAAATCAAAAGTGCTTCAATTGCCCTAACATTCTGGCCTGTCTCTCTCAATTCTTCCAAATCGAACCTCCCAAAATTTGCTAGTGAAGGCCCAGAGAGCTGGGTGGAAATAGGCTGAGTTAAATGACGGATGCTACAAAGGTTCAATAATAATGTTGAACCTTTCTGAAGCCTGAAAGAACTGTGGCCTACACAGATTTGTAAACAGTACTAGCAAAATTGTAAGTTTCTGTAACTTAAAGAAGAGGTACAATTAAAAGTCCCGGACTCCTCTGCTTCCATAAACACCCTGAACACTGGTATTGGCAATTAGCAATGATACTAATGCAGTTTGTGCAGTAAAACATGTTTGAACTACATGCTCTGATGCAGCAATACTGGCCCTTTACTAAAGCTTTGTTTTGACTGCAATCTTTTTGCTGTGATATGATATGTCTTTTGAACTAGTTGCTATAATGCAGTTGCCTTCAATAACATTGTTATAATTTGCTTTACTGATGTGAAATGCATATGCTTCTGTAGCCTATCCACCCATTATCTTGCAATGTGCTCAGTAACATGATAATGATAATGCCATTATCTTTTTATCCATTCACTAAAACTTGGGTTTGACAATGCAATTTTTTGCAAGGATATGAGACATCTTTTGAACTAGATGCTTTGATACTGTTGCCTTGACTAGCATGGTTAAATTTGCACTACTGATGTGACATGTGTATACTGCTATATCCTACATCTACCCATTATCTTGCAGCAATGTACAACGTGTTCAGTAACACAGCTATAACACACTGAGATGCCCAATTATAAATGGTAAATACAAAATAGGAAAAAAAAAGGAGAGAGAGAGAGGGGGGAGAACAATTCTTCAATATTCAACAATATAATTTGTATAGAAGTATAGAAAGAAACTTTTTTCCCCAAAAAAATGTGTGTAAAAATCCAGGAAGCTCTAATGTAAGCCTACTGTAGTTGCCAGAAGCTGAGCTGACAATAGCTTGCCATCAAATTCACCTGATATTGACTAGACCAGGCTCTCACTTCCTCACTCTCTTTCCCCTAATCAAACTCCTTAATATACCCAAAATTCCAAAATATATTTCTTATTATCTTCCTATAATCTTTTTATAAAATGTGCATGTATACTGCAGAAACATCTTTGTAAACCAGTGAAGAAAGGTGGTTTTTCATTTCCATACTTTCATAAGTATTTCTTCACTTTCCAGTTGCTTTTGGGAAAGAGTTTTGAAGGCTCTTAAAGACAATGGTACCAAATCCAATAGAGACATAATTTTCGTATTAGAATCAGGACAGATAAGATATGATCCGGTTGATAAATGGCCAGTTAGTAAACTTTTAATGAATACCTGGGGGACACACAGTATAAGGAAACATTGGGATGAGGGAAGTACTTGGTTGCACTCCTTTTTGGGATAATTGCTCAATAAGGGAATTTAAAAGATTAGAGAAATATCATTTTTAGAGATTGGTTGGGATTTGTTTTGTATTACATTTATTTAAGGAGGATCAAATCATATGTTTCACTGAATTAGGGCCCATGAACACGACTGTTGTTGTTTTGCGGACCGCAAAATTAGCGAATCCGCAAAACACGGATATCGGCCCCTAATAAAATAGTCCTATTCTTGTATGAAATGTGGACAACAATAGGACATATTCTGTTTTTTTTTTAGGAATGGCCATACAGCCATATAAATACAGAATGCACATAGAGTCATATCCGTTTTTTGCAGCCCCATTGAAGTGAATGGTTCTGCATATGGGCCCTCATATGGTTCTTTATATGGGCATGAGCCCTTAAAGGAAGGTTATGGTTTTAGTAGTAAATATTATTCGATTTTTTGTCAATTATGATTTTATTGTTTTTATAAAGCAAAGAATATTACATTGTAAGTCACATATCAATACAAACATGTATCAACAAAAGAAAAAAACAAATGTACCATATGGACCCAGATGGATCCTCACATGGACAGTTCCATTGAACGAGAGACTATACCCAATGAAACAAAGGCAGATAGCTTGAAACAATCTTTCCACATTACAACAGAAACCATATGCTCTCCAAAATAGGGCACCTCGGGAATGTGCAGGGTGTGAACCCATAACCTCTGCTTTTCACTCCCTCAGTAAATATTATTTTAGATATTTACAGTTGTAACACATTTATCAAGGGGTGATAGGTAAGATCAGGCATCCCCAAACTGTGGCCCTCCAGCTGTTGTAAAACTACAACACCCACCATACCCTGCTGTAGGCTGATAGCTGTAGGCCGTCCGGGCATGCTGGGAGTTGTAGTTTTGAAACATCTGGAGGGCCATAGTTTGGGGATGCCTGGGTAAGATTATATTTAAAGGAAAAACACATTGGGTTATTGAATTTACAATGAGCTTGAAGGAAGTGAAAATGCTGTTAGAAGATGTTAATTCATATATTATTGGACATTCATCAGAAAAGACTATACAATTTTGTTGACAAAAATGAGAAAGGGATATTGGGGTTACAGAACAAATGCACTTGGAGAGCATTTATAGAAATACTGGTATGGTATCACTAATTAGAAATTGCAAAATGACCCAATTTCATTTAGTGTTTAGACTTTATTACTCTCAGTCTTGGTTGAGAAGGATAGGTAGGAGGCAGGAGACGAAGTGCAGCAAATGCCACGATGAAGATTTTGACCTTCTTCACATGCTGTAGAGTAGCTCAGGAATGAATAAAAAATGGCAGGGGTATTTCAACAGATAAAAGAGAAAGCAAGATTTAGTACTCCTTTACTGTGGGACTGGGTATCTCGAATTGTACAGTACTTTGGGGCTGGTATTAAAAAAATAAAAAATAAAATAGAAAAAAAAAGAGTACATGTTACTAGAGCCTTATTTCTTGTGAGGCTAGTGTTATTGAGAAAATGGTTGTCTCTTCTCTTGCCCTTGGTGTTCGAATAGTTTAAATTAATGAACACAGTAATTGAGCATAAAAAGATCTATTATACCAAGAACATTCAAGATGGAAAATAGCAGAAATTTTTCGGACAAATGGTCAAGAGCTGAGACTGTCGTTTTTTTTTCCGAGCTGACTTGAATGGTAACATAGTAACATAGTTTACAAGTAGAGATGAGCGAATCTATTCGCCGCTTCGTATAATCGTTACAAAACCTTTCCTCCAGATGCAGAAGATGTCCTCTTATCACAGTCCTGGGGATAAATAGATCATGGGAGAGATCTCTGTACTGACCCCTGATATATTTATACATAGTTATTACATCGTCCCTCAGTCGTCTTTGAATAACTGTAATTTTCATAATTTTTCTGGGTACTGTAGTCCACCTACTCCAGTTTTTACTTTAGTTGCCCTCCTTTGAACCAGAGTTGCCAACCCAAATTTTTATTTTTCGTGGAAAACTTATTCCAAAATCATGGACAGCGAACATTTTTTACAGACAATATAGCTCAATATACACTCACCGGCCACTTTATTAGGTACACCTGTCCAACTGCTCGTTAACACTTAATTTCTAATCAGCCAATCACGTGGCGGCAACTCAGTGCATTTAGGCATGTAGACATGGTCAAGACAATCTCCTGCAGTTGAAACCGAGCATCAGTATGGGGAAGAAAGGTGATTTGAGTGCCTTTGAACGTGGCATGGTTGTTGGTGCCAGAAGGGCTGGTCTGAGTATTTCAGAAACTGCTGATCTACTGGGATTTTCACGCACAACCATCTCTAGGGTTTACAGAGAATGGTCCGAAAAAGAAAAAAACATCCAGTGAGCGGCAGTTCTGTGGGCGGAAATGCCTTGTTGATGCCAGAGGTCAGAGGAGAATGGGCAGACTGGTTCGAGCTGATAGAAAGGGAACAGTGACTCAAATTGCCACCCGTTACAACCAAGGTAGGCAGAAGAGCATCTCTGAACGCACAGTACGTCGAACTTTGAGGCAGATGGGCTACAGCAGCAGAAGACCACACCGGGTGCCACTCCTTTCAGCTAAGAACAGGAAACTGAGGCTACAATTTGCACAAGCTCATTGAAATTGGACAGTAGAAGATTGGAAAAACGTTGCCTGGTCTGATGAGTCTCGATTTCTGCTGCGACATTCGGATGGTAGGGTCAGAATTTGGCGTCAACAACATGAAAGCATGGATCCATCCTGCCTTGTATCAACGGTTCAAGCTGGTGGTGGTGGTGTCATGGTGTGGGGAATATTTTCTTGGCACTCTTTGGGCCCCTTGGTACCAATTGAGCATCGTTGCAATGCCACAGCCTACCTGAGTATTGTTGCTGACCATGTCCATCCCTTTATGACCACAATGTACCCAACATCTGATGGCTACTTTCAGCAGGATAATGCGCCATGTCATAAAGCTGGAATCATCTCAGACTGGTTTCTTGAACATGACAATGAGTTCACTGTACTCAAATGGCCTCCACAGTCACCAGATCTCAATCCAATAGAGCATCTTTGGGATGTGGTGGAACGGGAGATTCGCATCATGGATGTGCAGCCGACAAATCTGCGGCAACTGTGTGATGCCATCATGTCAATATGGACCAAAATCTCTGAGGAATGCTTCCAGCACCTTGTTGAATCTATGCCACGAAGAATTGAGGCAGTTCTGAAGGCAAAAGGGGGTCCAACCCGTTACTAGCATGGTGTACCTAATAAAGTGGCCGGTGAGTGTATAACTCAATACCAGCTTACTGTGAGCTCTAAAATGATGATAATTACAACCAAACTAATCTAATCAAGTATCACCAGCCTCAAATTCACGGACACATCTATTTTTTTTCACGGACGCAGAAAAAAAAATCACCTATTTTTACTTACTGTCCACACATTTCTGGACTGTTGGCAACCCTGCTCTGAACCATATGCAGCTGTGTTATGTCTGCCTTGTTCACAGGAGCCCAGAACTGTACACAGTACTCCATGTGTGGTCTGACTAGTGATTTGTACAGTGGCAGGACTATGTTCTCATCACGGGAATCTATGCCTCTTTTAATGCAACCCATTATCTTATTGGCCTTGGCAGCAGCTGTCTGACACTGGTGTCTACAGCTTAGTTTGCTGTTCACTAAAATTTCTAGTTCCTTTTCCATGACAGTGTTACCCAGTGTTTTCCATTTAGTATGTACAGGTGACATGTATTTTTCCTGTTGTCTGCAAAAATTGATTTTTTTTTACTGTGCAAGGGAGGGAGGAGGCTGGTGTTTTATATTTGTGAGTATACAGTATGTGTAAATTAGGGATGAGCGAACTTTTGAAAAGTTCGGTTCGGCGAACTTTTGTGAAATTCGGATTCGTACGAACCTAACCTAAAACAAACCTTGCTATAACGGCTGATTAATTGCAGCTACAATAGTTGGAGTCTGATAGGGTATAGTTTTGTTTAGTTGCAGTTGCTATTACAATGAAAAAAGTGGAAAAAATCAAAGTGCAAAAATAGTGAAACCTCAGCCAGGTCGACAACATTTGACAGCATTGAAGATGTCCGCTGGAGCAGCATTGCCGGCAGCATTGCCTTGGACCCAGTAGGGTGGAAAACAGACATTTGACAGTGGAACCAGCAGCAGTAATAGTACTGTATTGGACCCAGTATGGTTGAGAACAGACAATTGATGGAGGAGGAGGAGTCAGCACTTGATTGCACCAAGGCCAGTATGGTTGAGAAGAGACAAGTTGAGGAGAAGGAGGAGGCAGCACTTAATGCCCCCAGGCCAGTATTGTTGAGAAGAGACAAGTTGAGGAGGCAGCTTCAGCTGCTCTTGATTGCACCCAGTATGTTTTGGACAGTATTCTTTTGGACCCAGAAGGACAGCCTGAGAGCGCCGGGCCTGACATCGGTGATAAGACACCGGGGCAGGTTGGACTGCAGTCAAAGCGGCGGATGGTTGCAAGGTGGTGGAGGCAGTACTTGGGCTTCCCGCTGCTGGCCCCCTAAAGCACCGTGGAGGTGACAGTGGCAAGAATGGGCCAACTTCCTGATGGTCTTCTGGGAGGATGTTGACCCAATGGGCAGTAACAGACATGTAATGCCCTTGCTCATAATTAGAGGACCAGACATCAGCACTCAGGTGCACGGTCTTGGACACCGAGAGTCCACAAGGATACCCAATTGGATGTGACAGCGGAGAAAACCTTACAGGATGGTGACCTCACTTTGTCAGCTAAAGCTTCTAGCCAGGACAGACATGAAACCAGAGGGATGACTGAAACAGCCAGAGCCTTTCCTAATATGGACTTTTTAACTTTTTTTTTTTTTAACTTTTTTTATACCTTTTTTTAAACTTTTTTTTTTTAACTTTTTTTGTTGTGGCTAAACGGGGTTGACGGCACCCAGCAGAGCAGCAACGTGTAGCGTGTACTCTCAGTCACGGGACAGGAGCTTACAGCCAACACCTCCTCTGGAGTCTCAGTACGTTCCACCCGCTGACTTTAGTGGACTTCCTCCTCCTCCTCCTCCTCCTCATCACTAAAAAGTGGTAGAGACTCCAAGGGCAGATCAAGGTTTGCCAAGAGTTCCCTGGCAGAAGGTGCCCCAAAGGTGAGAGGTTCTGTTCGTTTGTTAACCTGATGTACCTTGATATTTGCAGCACGGTGTTGATGAACGGCTGGAAGACTGACCCCTTTCCGGTTTGCTCCGGGGTCAGACAAGGCTGCCCTCTATCACCTCTCCTTTTTGTTTGTGTTATAGAACTCTTCGCGGAGTCTATCCGGCAGAATGGAGAGATCAGAGGGATCACCGCACCAGGACACTTCGAGGTCAAGTGCTCGCTGTACATGGACGACGTGACTGTCTTCTGCGCTGACCGGCGTTCGGTGACTGCACTCATCCAGACCTGCGAGGAGTTCGGACAAACTTCAGGGGCCAAAGTCAACTGCGGGAAGTCGGAAGCCATGCTCTTCGGGGACTGGCAACTGGCTTCTTCTGCCCCCTTCCCCTTTACCGTGAAACCAGACTTCATCAAGATCCTCGGAGTCTGGTTCGGGAAGGAAGGCGCAGCACTCAAGCCTTGGGAAGAACGCTTGGCCAAGGTGAATCAACGCATTGGACTGTGGAGCCTCAGTTTTTTAAAACTTTTTTTAAACTTTTTTTTTTTACTTTTTTTTGGCTGTGGGGTGACGTCACACATCTTGATTTTCACAGAAAACCAGGATACAAGGGATTATAGGAGTAATAATCCCTTGTATCCTGGTCTATTCTGTGAAAAAAGTACAGTTTTGCGTCGCCGTTGTAATTTTAACCAGATTTGTTACGAACTTTCTCAAAGTTCGGTTCGGTGAATCGGTTCGCTCATCCCTAGTGTAAATGTATTATTTTATAATGAGAAAAAAATAAAAGAGAAAAAAAGGAGGAGATTACAAAATTTATAAGAGAAGATGGGAAAGTCCTTGATGAATGTCGATGGGAAACACTTCACACCTCATAGGTTCATCCAAACCTAAAGTAATATTATTTTTAGAAATAAATCTGAAATAAAAAAAAAATCCTTATGATCTACCGTAAATCAAATTTTGCATATTTGTGTGGATCGATATTACCCTCTGTAATGATAAATTATGAATAATTTCATGACAATAATTTTTTGGCTGATCCCAGTTTAGTTTAACAAGCTGTTCTATAAATCAAATCTTTAAAGGGATTGTCATGGTGATAAAAAATATTTTTAAAGTTCTCAAGAGATTTAACAAAAAAATTGTTTAGTTTCTGATGCTTCCATGGTCCCCTGCTGGTCTCGACTTCCTGGTCCATGCATGAACTGCCTGTCAATCACTGGCAGCAGCTGTTAGTTACCTCATCTATTGATTGGCTGAGCGAGCATTCCTTACATTTTGAGAGGCACCAGGAAGTAAGGACCCAGGGAGAAACTACATGATCTTTGGATGGGCAGCTGTGGGGGATCTATGTAGTGATTGGCATTATAGGCTATTGAAAATAATCATCACCTCAACAACCACTTTTATTGCTCTTAAATTATATTATTTTTTTAATCCAACTATTCATTTTTTTCTTAAAGAGGACCTTTCACCACTCCTGACATGCCTATTTTAAAAGCTTCATGCGTTCCCCACGTACTAACAATTGTGGAACATCTATTCTTATGTCTCTATGTTGTGCCATTCCTTTATTATTTCTACTAGAAATGAATTGCTATTTGCCTTCAGTAAGGGTACAGAGGGGAGGTAACCAGTTGGGGGGGTGTCCCTGCACAGACTCACTCTATCCAATCAGTGCTGCCATGTTCAGACTGTGCAGGTACACCCCCCCACTTGTTACCTCCCCTCTGTTACTTTACTGAAGGCAAATAGCAATTCACATATAACTTCTAGTGCACATAATAAAGGATGACACAACATAGAGCCATAAGAATAGATGTTCCAGACTTGTTGTTACATGGGGAATGCATGAAGCTATTAAAACAGTAATGTCAAGAACGGTGAAAGGTCCTCTTTAACCTTAAAGCCAATGTCTGTTCATTGGTTTGTGCAGATGGCATCCTGCTATTTTATTTCATATTTCAAATCCTCACAAACTTTTCAAAAGGAAGACCTTGAATTGAACGATATAAAATAACCACATGAAGCAGTAAAAGCCTTCTGTCACCATTATTCTGATTTATAAATTCAGCATCGTAATAATGAAAACATCCAGAGAATATATCAGTAGGCACAAAGCCTTCAGGTAACTTTTCAGTCAACTAAAAAAAAGTTTAGATACTACTAGTAATACACAGTCAAACATATTCTTTCAGATATCTGTCATCTAACCTCAACTGCTGCTGTGTGTTATTACTATTTGCTTTTCTTCATAAAGTAATGAAATAGTAAACATCTCCAAGAAAAAAAATAAAATCACTGGAATACTGTACATCCTGTATGGTCTCCTCTCTCTTGATTCTTCTGTCTTATATAACAAAATTATGTGAAATATGTAAAGAATCCAATACATGTGCCATGGTCCAATGTCCTGTTCATACTTCAGACATGCCTCCTGCCGTGTTCTTCCACTGCCCAGGTTGGAATCCCACTTTCTTCTCCCACTGCTTGGATCAGAGTCACTGCTGTCTGTTTCCTGACATCACTCCTCAGCATTCAGGTTGCCACAATTTACTTCTTGGGTCCTCTGCTACTCTTTCTGATGTGTGCATGCACTAACTTCTGTTTCTTAAAGAGTCAATACACACTAATATATTTGTGCTACAGACTGTTGCCACAGACTGTTCTTAAAGCGGTTTTCCCATGATTTTGATACTGACAACATATCCTCAGAATAGATCATCAGCAGCCGATAGGAGTTGTCGAACACCCCAGTTCCCATGTAGAGAAGGCACTACTGTAAGTGCTGTGGCCTTCTCCGTGGTTACCAAGCACAGTGCCATAAATTGTATAGTGGCTGTGCTTGGTATCGTGCTCAGGCCGTAAATGGGGCTGAGCACGATACCTAGCACAGCCGCTATACAATGTATCATGGTGCAGTGCTTGCGAAGAACAAAGCAGGCTGCACCACTCACAGAACTGTCAGTGGCTTCTCAAATAGGTGGTCGTCAGGGGTCCTGGGTGTCAGACCCCCACAGACCTACTGAGAATAGGTCATTAGTAGTAAAATCCTACAAAACCCCTTAATGCAGCCCCCTCTTCTCTTTGATTTAATTAACCTGGTTCCAGTTTTCTCTAGTCTTTACTACATTCCTGAACCAGCTAAATTATTGCTCATGTATTTGTCTGTCAACCATCGGCATGTATATCTTTGACAGTAGGCTGTCTTCCTAGTGACCTCTGCATTAGTCCTATGGATGGAAATGCCATTGCTTTACTTTGTTTACATAGCTGATCCATGGATAGTGGAGGACCTCAAACTCAAGCACTGGGGTAGCTCTTTAGTTTAGTCCTGATTATATAGGCCTCAAAAGGAGACATAACTACTAAAAAAACAACTTTGCTGCAAACTATAACTGGAAAATGCTGAAAACCTCAATAATTTGGCCAGTTCTCTTTCCTATCAAACTGTATATTTTGTGGCCAGCTCATCGTATTATATATTTGCCACTGGAGAACAAAGCAACATGAAAGTTCTTTAATTTTTTTCCTTTCTCTTCCTTTCTCTTCCTTCTCCAGGGTGCTGCACAGGTGAGTAATTAGGGTTTGGCTATCTAATTAGGAGAAGTTAAATAGCCAGTCTTGTGGGCAGTTCAGTCCTTTGAATCCAGAGGAAAAAAAAAACAGACTGGTTTGCGTTTCCCACTTATAAAAGCAGAGATAATACGCGAGTTTGAGCGTTCGCGTGTTTGACTTTTAAGTGTGTGGTTGAATTAAGTGTGTGACTTCAGATTCGGGAACTTTAAAAGGGACTACAGTAAGTCTTTCCATATCATTGTATTGTATTTTTTCGCTTTTGCTTGTGTAATCCCCATTAGAATGGCTTCCATCATTGACAGAGCAGTCCAGTGCACATCTTGTCTGATGTATGCAGTTCTGGAACAGCCGTTTAAGGGTGCATATATTTGTTCAAAATGTGAGCAAATTGTCCGCTTGGAATCGCACATCGTGTATCTAAGCGGGCGAATTTCAACGCTGAGAAGCACTGACAATTTGGAAAAGAGTTTGCTGCTCAGTGAGAAAGCACTCTATGGGGTAGATGTGGGGGAGGGTGGTAGTGAGGAGGCCCAGGAAAGTGAGGTAGCTAGCTGGGTAACAGTTAGAAAGCGGGTTAGAGGGAAAAGTGCCAGGGAGGCTAGCCCTGATCTGACACACCCCAACAAGTTTGCAAGTTTGGCAGATGAGGGGGATGTTACTTCAGGGATAGCACTGCTGAAGCCGGACACTTCCTCTGCCAGTCAGGGGAATGTCAGCTCCAGTAAGCAGGGGGCCAGGAGAGCAGGGCAGGCCAGACATGTTCTGGTAGTGGGCGACTCAATTATTAGGGGTACAGAGAGGGCAATTTGTCACAAAGACCGGGATCGTCGGATGGTGTGCTGCCTTCCAGGCGCTCGAGTTCGGCACATCGCGGATCGGGTTGACAGATTACTGGGAGGGGCTGGAGAATATCCAGCAGTCATGGTCCATATCGGTACCAATGACAAAGTTAGAGGTAGGGGGAGCGTCCTTAAAAATGATTTTAGGGATTTAGGGCATAAGCTTAGGGCAAGGACCTCCAAGGTAGTGTTTTCCGAAATACTGCCTGTACCACGAGCCACACAAGAAAGGCAGCGGGAGATTAGGGAGGTACACAAGTGGCTCAAGAACTGGTGTAGGGAGGAGGGATTTGGGTTCCTGGAGAACTGGGCCGACTTCTCTGCCGGCTACAGGCTCTACTGTAGGGATGGGCTGCACCTCAATGGGGAAGGGGCAGCTGTTTTGGGGGAGAAGATGGCTAGAAGGCTGGAGGAGTGTTTAAACTAGGGACTGGAGGGGAGGGTAACTACATTATAGATGGGGAAGATAGTGCAGATAGAGACCTGGGGCAAGGTAATGGAACTGGGGGAGGAATGGAAGGAGGAACTAGAACAGATCAGAAGGAAAGGTGTAGGGTAAGAAATATACATCAACCTCTTAATTGTATGTACACTAATGCCAGAAGCCTAGCTAATAAAGCTGGTTAACTGGAATTAGTGATGTGTGAGGAGAACTATGACATAGTGGGAGTAACTGAGACATGGCTGGATGATAGCTATGACTGGGCAGTTAATGTACAGGGTTACAATCTTTTTAGAAAGGATCGTCAAAACTGGAGAGGGGGAGGGGTCTGCCTTTATGTAAAATCCTGTCTAAAGCCCACACTCCGAGAATATATAAGTGAGGGACATAAAGATGTGGAGTCACTGTGGGTAGAAATAAATTGAGCCAAAAACAATAATAAAATACTAATAGGGGTCTATTATAAACCACCCAATATATCAGAGACCACAGAAAATCTACTTCTAAACGAAATAGACGAGGCGGCAAATCATAATGAGGTTGTTATTATGGGGGACTTCAACTACCCAGATATAGACTGGGAAACTGAAACCTGTATATCTCATAAAGGAAACAGGTTCTTGGCAATAACTAAAGACAAATACCTTTCCCAACTGGTTCAGGACCAGACTAGAGGGACGGCCATACTGGACTTAATATTAACCAATAGACCTGACAGAATAACAGATGTGCAGGTCGGGGGACACCTGGGAAATAGTGACCATAACAAAATAACCTTCCAATTGTCATTCAAAAGAGTGTTTCTTCAGGGAGGAACAAAAATACCAAACTTCAAAAAAGCTAAATTTAGCCAACTAAGAGAGGCCATAGGCCTAACTAACTGGGACAAAGTCCTCAAAAATAAAAATACAGCCACAAAATGGGAGATTTTTAAAAAGCATCCTAATATCTAATTGTGAGAGGTACATACCTTATGGGAATAAAAGGTTAAGGAACAAGAAAAAAACAATGTGGATAAATAGAGCTGTAAAGAAAGCAATAAATGACAACAGAAAGCATTTAAATCACTAAAACAGGAGGAGAGCGAGGAAGCATTGAAAAACTATAAGGAAAAAAATAGAATATGTAAAAGACACATAAAAACAGCCAAACTAGAGACCGAGAGGTTAATCGCCAAAGAGAGTAAAACTAATCCTAAAATGTTCTTCAATTATATAAATACTAAAAAGTATAAACCTGAAGGTGTCGGCCCCTTACAGAGTAATGAGGGGGGAGTTGCAGAGAGCGATGAGGAGAAAGCAAAGCTACTAAATAACTTTTTCTCCACTGTATTCACTGAGGAAAATAAACTGTCAGATGAAATGCAGAGTATAAAAGTAAATTCCCCTTTAAAAGTGTCCTCTCTGACCCAAGAAGAGGTACAGCAACATCTTAAAAATATTAAAATAGACAAATCACCAAGACCGGATGGCATACACCCCCGTATCCTAAGAGAATTAAGTAATGTCATTGACAGACCCTTATTTCTGATATTTAAGGACTCTATACTGACGGGGAGTGTTCCACAGGATTGGCACATAGCAAATGTGGTGCCAATATTCAAAAAGGGTCCAAAAACAGAGCCCGGAAACTATAGGCCGGTAAGTTTAACTTCTGTTGTGGGTAAACTGTTTGAAGATTTTCTGAGAGATGCTATCTTGGAGTACCTCAATGAAAATAAGCAAATAACTCCATATCAGCATGGCTTCATGAGGGATCGGTCATGTCAAACCAATTTAATCAGTTTCTATGAGGAGGTAAGTTCTAGACTTGACCGCGGTGACTCAATGGATGTCGTATATTTGGACTTCTCCAAAGCGTTTGACACGGTACCACATAAAAGGTTAGTATATAAAATGAGAATGCTTGGCCTGGGAGAAAATGTCTGTATGTGGGTAAGTAACTGGCTCAGTGATAGAAAACAGAGGGTGGTTATTAACGGTAGATACTCAGATTGGGTCACTGTCACTAGTGGGGTACCACAGGGGTCTGTATTGGGTCCTATTCTCTTCAATATATTTATTCATGATATTGTAGAAGGTTTGCATAGTAAAATATCAATTTTTGCAGATGACACTAAACTGTGTAAAGTAATTAACACAGAAGAGGACAGTACACTGCTACAGCAGGATCTGGATAGACTGGAGGCTTGGTCAGAAAAGTGGCAAATGAGGTTTAACACTGACAAATGTAAGGTTATGCATATGGGAAGGAATAATGCCAGTCACCAGTACATACTAAATGGTAAAGCACTGGGTAACTCTGACATGGAAAAGGACCTAGGAATTTTAGTGAACAGCAAACTAAGCTGTAGAAGCCAGTGCCAGACAGCTGCTGCCAAGGCCAATAAGATAATGGGTTGCATCAAAAGGGGCATAAATGCCCGTGATGAGAACATAGTCCTGCCACTTTACAAATCACTAGTCAGACCACACATGGAGTACTGTGTACAATTCTGGGCTCCTGTGAACAAGGCAGACATAGCAGAGCTGGAGAGGGTTCAGAGGAGGGCAACTAAAGTAATAACTGGAATGGGTGGACTACAGTACCCAGAAAGATTATCAAAATTAGGGTTATTCACTTTAGAAAAAAAGACAACTGAGGGGAGATCTAATAACTATGTATAAATATATCAGAGGTCAGTACAGAGATCTCTCCCATCATCTATTTATCCCGAGGACTGTGACTGTGACGAGGGGACATCCTCTGCGTCTGGAGGAAAGAAGGTTTGTACATAAACATAGAAGAGGATTCTTTACGGTAAGAGCAGTGAGACTATGGAACTCTCTGCCTGAGGAGGTGGTGATGGTAAGTTCACTAAAAGAGTTCAAGAAGGGCCTGGATGTATTTCTGGAGGGTAATAATATTACAGGTTATAGTTACTAGAGAGGGGTCGTTGATCCAGGGAGTAATTCTGATTGCCTGATTAGTTGGGAAGGAATTTTCCCCCCTAAAGTGAGGAAAATTGGCTTCTACCTCACAGGGGTTTTTTTTTGCCTTCCTCTGGATCAACTGTAGGAAAACAGGCTGAACTGGATGGACAGATGTCTTTTTTCGGCCTTACAAACTATGTTACTATGTTATCCTGAGGATAGGTCATCAATAAATATAACTTGGACAACCCCTTTAAAGGGATTGTCCTGTTTCCAATATTGATCATTTATCCTCAGAATAGGTGGGGGTCTGACTTCCTGCCACATTCTCTTTACTGTTTACCTACTTGCATCGGCATTGCATTGCAGCGGCTAACAGATGTCATTACAGCGCCTCCGTCCCATTCACTTGAATCGGAAGGAGAAGTTGTTGTTACACTCCATTCTATTCAAGTGAATGGGATGCGGGTGCTGCAATTTCATCTGCTCGGCACTGCAATACAATGATAATGATGAGCCGGTAAACAGTAAAGAGAACGCAGCACTCACCGGATCATTCAATACATATACCTATCATGTATATGTTGTGAATGGGAAGAGAGAGGAAAAAGTCAGCTTATCTCCTCAGTGCAAAATAATCAGGTAGTTAAAATCCAACATGCCAGATTTTTATTAGATGGTCTGTAGAACCTGCTGAAATCAACATAAAGTATTTTTCACCCTATAAGACGCACCAGCCCATAAGACGCACCTTGGTTTTAGAGGAGGACAATAAGAAAAAATATTTTTCATTAGACATCAGATCAGACCAGCAATCAGACCTCCAATGTTAATCAGACCTCAGCTCACAGCCCCAATCAGACCCTCAATGTTAATAAGACCCCAATAAGACCTCAGATCAGACCCACAATCAGACCCCAGCTGAGACCCCAATGTGAATGACTCCCAATCAGACCTCAGATAAAAGCCCCAATATAAATAAGAACCCCCCATTCAGACTTGAGATAAGACTCCCATGCTTCAGATCAGACCTCTATCCCTCAGATCAGACCCCATGCCTCATATCATCCCCAGCCTGATATCAGCCCCTAGCCTCATTTAATCAGCCCCCAGCTTCATTTAATCAGCTTCCACCTCTTTTATTCAGCCCCCAGCCTCTTATACAGGGCCCAGCCACTTTAATTCACTTCCCTGCCTTAGATCACATAAAATATGATCCAACGCACACAGAGTGAGGTAATAGAGCGCCCTCATACTGTGCGCAGCCATAGCACAGTCAACAGCGAGGACCAGGAAGCAGTGAGTACAGAGCCTTCACCGCTTCCTGGTCTTCCGTTACTAAAGAGTAACGGAGTACTAGTGAACTAGTATTCACCCCATAAGATGCAGGGACATTTTCCTCCACTTTGGAGGAAAAACCCTGTGTCTTATGGTGCATTAGTTATAATGTGTATGGCTATCTTTAGTATAGCAGTGGGTGCCATATTTTAGTGCATTATAAAGCTGGGTTTTCATAGGGCAATGCAGGGGCTGATTGTTGGGAAGGAAGCGTTCTTTCCGAACAGTCGGCTGCTCCTTCTGTGAAGAAGACTGCACTTGTTTCGCTTGTTCCACTGGTGATAGGCGACACATTCCGACAGGGGAGATTGTCAACAATGCCTGTTTGTAGGAACAGTCGTTCCCAATAATCTGCCCCATAATTGGTGCATCTAAATGCACTTTAAGGACATGCTCATTCACTGTCGTATACAATTTTGTGATCTTTTTATATTCAGATGCTTTTTAGGAATAATGCTTTGTAAGTAGAGATGAGCGAACATGCTCGTCCGCTTGGTGTTCGTTCGAGCATTAGTGTATTCGCATATGCTCGCTACTCGGACGAGCATATTGTGTTCCTCGAGGAAATGGCAACTTCCTCTTCCTGCATGTTAGCCGCCTTTTTTCAGCCAATCAACATGCCGGAGAGTCTTTGGTACCTCCTAGCATCACGTGGGGCCCCTACAAGTCGATAGCAGGGATTGGCTGGCCAGATCAGGTGACCTGGGAATATAAGAATCTGGTCCCGCGCTGCTCGCGTCATATGCCGTATGCATGAGATTAGGGATAGAGCTGCCGTCTGTCAGGGAGAGTGTTAGGGCCTGAATTTAGATTTAGTTAGGCAGGAATCACCCACAAAGAACCCAACAGCCCTTCTAAGGGCTACAAGCACCTTTTTTTTTGGTCTCCTCCTGGCTGCTAGCTGGGACTTGTAGTGCAGCTACCGCCATCTTGGCTGCACACTGAAATTAGAATGTGGTTAGGCAGGAATCATCCTCAAAGAACCCAACGCTCCATCTAAGGGCTACAACAACCTTTTTTTGGACTCCTCTCGGCTGCTGGCTGGGACTTGTAGTGCAGCTACCGCCATCTTGGCTGCACATATTCCACACAGACCCCAATGAAATTGCCCAAATTCCTCTCAGTACTTATTTTTGCTGCTGCTGTACCTTGGCTTGCTGGGATCTGTAGTGCAGTCTAGAGAATACGTTTTTATTCTCAGTTATATAAACTACAGTCCAGTGAACAATTGTGAGGTGTGCGATACAGTAGCTGTGAAGGTGTGAAGGTAGACCGGTCGAAATACTGAATTTTCCCCTCACAGTGTTATCATTTTAGATACATGATTAATGCTAACAAATATATATATATATCTC
>ONZH01014817.1:0-170543 GCA_900303285.1 Rhinella marina | reverse complement strand
TGAGGTGGAGGAGGCAGAGGAGTGCTCCTTTGGGTAACGTGGGTGGACTGCGTGGAAGACTGACTGGTGGACAAATTACTTGAAGCATTGTCCGCAATCCACGACATCACCCGTTCGCACTGTTGTGGTTTCAACAGTCCTCTACCACGTGTCCCTGTAAGTTGAGACATGAAGCTAGGGAGTGTAGCTCTGCGGCGTTCCCCTGCTCCCTCATCAGCAGGTACTGTCTCACCCTGCCCAGGACCACGGCCTCTGCCCCCTGCAGTAATTGAATGCCCACGCCCTCGTCCTCGACCCTTAGCCCTGGGGTTTAACATTTTCTGTATTTAAGTGTATTATATGTACAAAAAAAATGGGCCTGCTGTACTGAAACCCACAAACATGTTCAATCTGAACAAGTTAATATATAGGTGGATAAGTTAGAGCAAAATTACGTATGTTATTACGTACCGTGCAGTATGGAGCAATTACACGGAAACTTTTAGATTAGGCAGACTTGGTCTGCTTAATTGCAACCCAGACAAATGTCGCACAGAGATTTTTCTAATGTAGCTGTATCAGTGAGAGCAAAAGACCTTTTTTAATTACGTGACGTACAGAATGGGTCACCTGGACAGAAAATACGGATTGTGGTTTGTGGTGAGTGGACAGCTGAACTGTGACACACAGAATGGTTCCACACAGCTGTATGAAATGGATTTGTATCAATGCGATAAAACAACAAAAAAAACTTTAATTTTTTTTATATATAGATTTTTTTTTAATGTGACATGCAGAAAATATCAGAGAGCAAACTCAGCCCCTGCTGACTGTGGCTATTTTGACTGCAACCCAGAAAAATGTCGCACAGAGATTTTTCTAAAGTAGCTGTATCAGTGAGAGCAAAAGACCTTTTTTAATTACGTGATTTACAGTATGGGTCACCTGGACAGAAAATACAGATTGTGGTTTTGGTGAGTGGACAGCTGAACTGTGACACACAGAATGGTTCCACACAGCTGTATGAAATGGATTTGTATCACTGAGATAAAACTATAAAAAAAAATTGTTATATATGGCGATAGCTGCACTACTAGTGACAGCCAGCCCAGAGACAAAAAAAAGTGTCTTGTAGCCCTTAGAAGGGCTGTTGGGTTCTTTTGATATCACTCCTGCCTAACAGAGAACTAAATCCAGGCCCTAACACTCTCCCTGAAACGCAGCAGATCTGTCCCTAACGACATCCAGACAGCATCTGAGCAGAGCACCGCGGGCAGTCACTAGTATATTCCAGGGTCACCTGATCAGGCCAGCCAACCCCTGCTATCCACATGTAAGGGCCCCATCTGATGCTGGGTGTACCGCAGAGTCTCCTGGCTTGTGCTTGGCTGAGTTTATAGGCGCCAAAAATTCAAAATGCGGGAGATGCCATTTCCTCAAGCATGTCGAGATACTCGTCCAAGCAGCGAGCACTTACGAGTACCGTAATGCTCAAACGAGCACCAAGCTCGGACGAGCATGCTCGCTCATCTCTAATTGTAATCCATTTATTTGTTAATTAATGTCTTTACATCAATTTAAAGGGAGTCTTTCCCCTTTTTTCACCAATATAACTAAGAGCACTGCCCCACAGAAGACTGCATACACATCCTAGACATACCTGTGCACACTTTGTGTCTGTATTACTTGTTCAGGAAACGCACTTTTATTCTGCAGGAAAACAGCTCCCAAGCGCCCAGCTCTGCTGCTGCATGTGTTTAAAGCAAACCAGACTGAAGAGGGGAGGGCTGCTTTAGCTGCTCATATTTTGGGATTGATAGCTCATAGAAAAATGGTTCTGACCTTCTTTGAAAGCTGACATTCCAAGCTTCAAATGATACCAAAATTATATCCAGTATATCAGAAGATATAGCTGTTAGAAATCGAGTCAGGAGAAAAACTGTTTTTAGTTTCACTTTCAGCTTGGCACTTGGGAGCCGTTTTCCTGCACAATAAAAGTGCTTTTCTGGACATGTAAGGCCTTGTTCACATGTCAGTTATTTATAGTTATTTATGAGCCAAGACCAGGAGTGGAGGCTACACAGAAATAAGGTATAATGAAAAGATCTGCAACTGTTCTATGTTCTTGACTCGCGCCTGGCTTTGACTCACAATAACTGATGGATAAGGCCCCATTCAGACGACCGTGTTTCACGGCCCGTATGCCCGGCCTGTGCTGCCCCAGAGAACGGGAGCGCATGGTGTCATTGGTTGCTATGACGCCGTGTGCTTCCTGAGGCCACCGCCGTACAGTGAAACATGGTCATCTGAATGGGGCCTAAAACTGATCAAATAACTGACATGTGAACAAGGCCAGACACAAGGCACAAGGACAGACACAAAGTGAACACAGGTATGTCTGGAATGTGTCTGCAATCTTCTGTGGGGCAGTGCTGTTAGTTGTATTGGTGAAAAACAGGTGAAAGACTCCCTTTAATAATGTTTTTACTTAACGTTAAGATAACGTTTTATCTTAATGTTTAAACTGTATTTGCTTAACTGCATGTGATTTCATATAATTTAGCCACCGAGTTATTCAATAAAATGTAAATGTATAGCGCGACCTGCTGTGTTTTTGTTCTCATTTCTTTGTCCTGCTCACTGAGATGGCCACACATGATCAGTTTCATTCTTCAACTGCCTCCTGAGCTGCCATACGGTGCGCTGAGACACACCCCCTTAGCTGCAGCAGAAAAGACACTCCCCTTGACCTTTCAACTTGATATAAATATATCACAGCAATGAATGGGGAGATCTCTGGATCCATGTGAGGTACAGGACTGGTTCTAGCTTTGTTAGAAAGAGGTCATCATGTACTATATGATGTCTGACTTTAATTTTTTACATTGATCACGGGATAACTCTTTAAGAGGAGATGCTTTGAAAATTGATTTTCAGCTGTGCAGTGTCTGTGGAACACGGAAGACACACGGAGAGCAAAAAACGGACACATGGACCAAATAGAAATCTTCACAGATGTATCACGAACCGCCTTATCACAGATTTCATAACGGACATGTGAATGAGGCCTTACCCTCTAAGAAATAACAAAAGATCAAGAATAGTCTACAGATACAGAACTAAAGTGATAATATCATTATATAGTAGAGATCTATGATAAGCAAATAAAACACTTTTAGAATTCAGTTTTTCTTTCCTTTAATTGCTGAAATGAAAAGTATAAGCCCATAGAAATCAAGTTCATTCATCTGTCAAGGAATAAGACATAATTACCAATTATTTAATAGCTTGCAGTGTCTGTGCCTCTCACACATCCATCTATTCATCACAGAAACCTAGCTATATACTGCGGGGTATTTGTTCATTGGAAACACAAATTAAACATGCGTGCATTACATTAATATTTTCAAAAAAATAAAATATATAATGGATATATACATATTTACACCATTTACATCCATATTCCACAGATTGTGGTTTTTTTTTTTTTTATTTTATCTCAGTTTTAAACCAGATACATTTTCCAGCACCCTCAGTGCTTTTTCCATCATGGTCCCAGTGACTATAAAGTAAATGAAAGGGCCATAGACTACATAAGATCCAGGGAGTTGAGAAATATGGCGTAAAATCTAATTTAAAAATGTATGCCAATCGTACTTGCCTAGATGTAGTCAATGCTCAACTACTTCAATAACTGATAACACTACATTCTGCTCTATTATCTACATATTTCAACGTAGAGTGTTCTTTAAAAAGCATAGCTTATTTCTAAGCTAAATCCAAATCATGCTAAAGTAAATTTGTAATGTGTAATATATAATGATAAATGATATACTTAAACGGGTTTTACTAGATATTTTTTATTAATGACCTATCCTCTGGATAGGTCATAAATATCAGGTTGGCGGGGGTCCAGTGCAGCCTTCAGTTTAATATTGTGTAATTACAAGCCATCCCATTCACGGCTCTGTAGTATACACTTGAATAGAAAGGAGCCGTCCCATAGAAGTGAATGGGACACCTTGTTGTAATTTCACCTGCTCACTGCTGTGATGTCAATGGCAAACAGGTAAACAATGAAGGCAAGGCTGCGCTGCCACAATGTACGGCCTCCTCTTCAACCAGCTGATCTGTGAGGGTACAGGTGTCGGACCCTGACGAATCTTATATTGATGACCTATCCTGAGGATAGGTTCTCAATATTAAAAATATCTCGGAAAACCCCTTTTATTTACATCCAGAACAAGTAATTGGATATCCTCATGTTTTATACTAAATTCAGTAACTTTTATTACAGTACATTCACGTGATTGGGGCTGAGCTGCAATACCAGACACAGCCTATGAACAAACATCAGACAATCCTTTGACTAGTAGATCCAAGTTCCAGCTAATGATGTTTCTCCTTTCAGAAAAATATAAAGTGGCAGGAAGAACTGGTTTGGACATATTAATATGAATGGGTGCTCATGTGTTTTACAAGTCTTATAGCCACCAGGTGAAATAAGTTTAAATGGGTTGTGCAGTGGCGTAATAGGTCATCAATATCAGATCTGTGGGGTTCCGACACTGATGACCTATCCTGAGGAGAGTCCATTTATATTATGCAACTTTACAACCCCTTTAAGTCTACTAAAGACGGATGAATGCCGAAAGTTGCATTTTATGTTTAAAGCTACATGTTGTGCTAAAAGTGCATGAAGTGAACAGAAGACAGTAGAGCCTAGGTAGTGTTCTATGGTCCACATATTTATGGGCACTGGAAAAAATGAAATATGGAGGGCCAGCCTCTCAGATCACATGGGAAGAGAAAAGAAAAACCTTTTGCATATTTATTAGAACCTGGCAGAGGGGGCCAAGTCTAATATACGTAATAAGGACACTGCTCATTTGTGTTAAAGGGAACCTGGCATGTTGAACACAGTGCCTGAGCTTTAGGCAGCATTTTATACAGCAGGAGGAACTAAGCAGATTTATATAGTTTTGAGGATTGTGAAGATTCAGAAAAAAGTGTTTCATTCATTTATATTCCTGCTCATTCTTCGGCTTTGTAGTTAAGGAGGGGGTCTTATCAGTGATTGACAGCTAACTCTATATGGACAGAGACAGAGGGCAGGCTGTTAATCACTAATAGGACCGCCTCCTTGACTTCAAAGCCCAGAATGAGCAACAATATAAATGAATAAAATACAGGTTATACTGAATCTTTTCCCTGAAAAACAATACATCAATCTGCTCAACTCCTCTTGCTCTATAACATGTTGCCTGCGGATTACACTGTATTTTTATGGTGACAGGTACCCTTAACCATACAAGCATTGCAACATGCATTGATGCAATGACATTTTTAATAACAGGTACTCTAGGGTATAAAGACAACAGCACTAAAATAAAGGTGACAAGAAACGTGTACAAATGTTCTCAAATGTTACTGGTATTTTCCCTTTAAATTAAAGAACTAAACTGATATAGAAACACGAATAAAACAGGATCAAAATATAATAAATGCACCAATCCTGCATATTTACACATGTATTCTCTTATAAGGATTCATGTAATTGTGGTCACAAAAAAAACAGAATGGCCTACTGATATCTATAGTGATACAATCTGTGCTATGTAATTCTCAAAAGTGCTAGTAGACCAGTAGAGTTAAAAACTAAACATTAAAAAACACTGCTCATAAAATATGGCACTAATCAATGTGTTCACATTACGCAGAGCTAGCATTCAGGAGATACACGGCAGTGGTGAGCAGTGGTAGTCTACCAAGAGACTACAAATGATGGAACAAAGGCATACAATGTATGAAATTTATGTACACTTGAGATTTCACTGTCCCGTTATCCCATACATTACAGACCTGGACTATCTGCTCCTCATAAATATTGTCTCTTTGTCTGGCTTGGGTGCTGTATCCTTTAGATTAGAATCTAACTTCTGCTTACTGGAATCACAAAAATGATTCTAGAAACTTATCTCCTTTGTAGGCATAAAGTACACAACAAGGGTAAGCACGATTCTTCATTTAATTGGCAAGCATGTTTTCCCAACTATGGACGGGTTACTGGTTACGCCAGAGGTTGCCGCCGAAGTAGGTTTAAAAGAAAACATAAAAAATAGGGCATCATTTCTCAGCGAAATGTTCAGCAGTCCTGTCCAGCAGGGTATGCTCCATTAAAACACATAGATGCAGCCGCTGCATCATCACTCTATGACATCACTGTGACAAAAACATTCACCATTCAGAATCAGTAACATTTCTTCAGTAGTCCGCAAACTAATAGGAAGTAATATTGCATTGTGCAATTCAACTAGTGAATGCATTTCCGCTACTCTTTGGACCGTCACAAACTTCACAATGTAAAATCTGCTTGAAGGGTTCATTATTTCAAGACACCTTGAGAAGGCCTTAGTGGTAAACGTATAAATACAAAAAGTTATTATGTTCAATGCCAGACGAACTTCAGCAAAATCTCTATGCTTTTCTAGGGAGCCTAAAAAAAGATTACATCTTCCTTGTTTGTGTCTTCATCTGCGGGAGGTGCTGGAGGAGGAATGGAAGGTGGCAGGAGGTGGCCACTGCTTTGTCGGTAAAGGCTTGACGGATATGTTGGTATTTCACTGGTAGAATCCTGTCCTGAAAGGTCTAAGCAAATAGTGAACAATTACAATAGTGATCAAATTACAGTGTACAAATATATGAATGGACAGTCCAGAGATCTTTCTAATGATCTTCGAATATCTAGGCTTCTATAACCATGACAAGAGGTCATCCTCTACATCTAGAAGAAAGAGATGTTTAGTGTAAAAGGAGATATTAATTATTGGTATTTTGGGGCGTACCAATAATTAATATTCATAAATAGGCAAAAACCGCTTCCGCTTCCGCGTATTTATGCCTAAGCGCTGCTCTATTGCCTTTCACACGACCTAAAAGGGACTCAAAATACACGTTATAAAACAATAAACACTGCACACTGTATTATAAATAATAACAATATTTATTAATTATTAACAATACAGTAATAATCCCTAACTACACTACACAATCCCGTTAAATCCAACCGCAATACTAACTAAACAATACACACTCACACTTATAGCAGCCCTCCCCAGCCTAATCTAAATTACTGTCCCTGGGAACAAAAGGGGTTAAAATACAGTGCAATGCAACAGGGAATAACAAGGGGTTTTGGCAGGGAAGGGGTAAATTGGCAGGGGTTAAATGGTAGGGCAAGGGTTAAATCTGAGGAGGGGTACAGGGGTTAATACAGGCAGCACAGGGGGTTATTGTCAGGGCTGGGACTGGAGCAGGGGTCGTTGGTGGTATAGGGCAGGGGTTCAGGATACAGGGCAGCACAGCACCAGGGGTTAAATCAAGGGTTCGAGGGGTTGCAGGGCAGGGATAAATATCCAGGGGTAGCAGGGCAGGGCAGGATCAGGGCAGCAGGGTTGCAGGGGTTAAATCAGGGAATGAAGGGGTTAATCATTGGTGGGTCAGGGTTACTCAGCCATCCAGGGGTAATGCTCGTCGTCCAGGGGATGATTCTGACTTGCTCGTCGTCCAGGGATGATTCTTGTAGTGGGGAGGCACGGCTCAACTGAAGAGCGCAGCGCGATCGGGTTATTTAAACCCGGTCGCGCTCGTTCCCGTGCTGCCGGCGAGCGAGCGCGCCGGCAGCTGTGGGCACGAGCGCCGGCGCGGTGCTATGACGTCACCGCGCCGACGCGCGCTGTTTCCCGGGCGGAGGATCTCTTTGATCCTCCGCCTGGGGAGCGCTTTGTATCTCCGGCGCTTGTAATTACAAGCGCCGGAGGTACGCGCTGGACAGGGACAGGGAAACCTATTGTTTCCCTGTCCTGTTAATTGCCCCCAGCAGCGCTGAGGGTAATTAACAGAAGGGACAGAAGGTCATATCGATCTTCTGTCCCCTTTGAAGTACCTGGGACTGGACTAATTAGTCCAGTCCCATGTCTCCAGCTATCCCCAGCAGATGGCCATTGTCCATCTGCTGGGGGCTATGGGGGGGGGGCACCCTGGCTATTACATGTATATAGATACATGTACATAACTGGGGATCATGTACATGCATCTATATACTACTGGAGGAAAAAGGGGGCCTCAATATATAAAGGGGATATATATATCATTATATAGACATGGGGCATAACAGGGGGCATTATGTGTATATTAAGGGGTATTATATAAGAAAGGGGGCATTCATACATATATATATGGGGCCAATTGTGTATACATGTATACACACTGTGGGGCCACATAGGGTCCATCCGTGTGCACATGGGGCCATGTAAGGGGGCCCCATATACACACCCACATGTGTATACACATACACACAAGTATATGTAAGGCCCCACATATCCATATGTATATATATGCATGCATATATATATATACATATTCCTATCACCTCCCACACTTCCTTCTACATTTAGAGAGGGATTCTTTACTCTAAAACCAATGAGAATATGGAACTCTCTACCGCAAGACGATTCATTAACCCCTTCAGGACCCTGCCATTTTTCACCTTAAAGGGGTTGTCCCAGTTATGAAAAAAAATATAGCACTATAAATCTGATGGGCAGCAATATATAACTAAGTTAAGCACATTTTAGGCAAAAAAAAAAAAATCTCTATTTCCTCATTTCCCTGGTTCTCTTCTGGCCTTTGTTTACCTGCAGTAACAACAATCGCTGCCCCCCCCCCCCCCCGCTCTGCAAAGGGAGTGAATACAAATGCTGCCCTGAGTGACATGTCTGCTGGAATACTCAGCAGCATGTTGTATGTGTAGGACTACAAGTCCCAGCTGTACAATGAAACTGCTGATGCACACAGGAACTCCCCCTACCTTTCTTGTGCAATACTCTGCAGATCTCCTCCAGTGTCAGCTTTGTGTCTATAGGATGAGGAGGGCAGATCCTGTGTGTCTTCATTGCTACTGTTGTAAAGCCTTGAGCCCTGTGTGTGTTCTGGCTGAAGGGGTTAAAGTTTTATCTGAAAGAATCCAGGGAGACAGCAGAGAGCAGAACCCGGCAGAGCAGGGGGGCGTGGCCTGCACAGTGACGTCTCGTGTACAGACTCTTATCTGCTTGTGCACGAATATGAGAATAGCAGGAAGAGAAGTTGACATCACAGGTCATGTGACCGTGAGTGAAATCTGAGAAACCAGCAAGTTTAGAAGCAGAAAAATGTATGGAAAAGTTGTTGTATTTGATTAGTTAGAAACATACAAAGGACAAAATAACAACTTGGACAACCCCATTAAGGACCAGGCCACTTTTAGCAATTCTGGCATGTGTCCATTTATGTGGTGATAAATTTAAAACGCTTTTATTTTTCCAGCCCATTCTGAGATTGTTTTCTCATCACATATTGTACTTCATGACAGTGCCAAATCTGAGCCAAAATATTTGATTTTTATTTCTGAAAAAATACCTAAGTTACTAAAAATTTAGAAAAAGTTCCAAATTTCAATTTCTCCAAAATACCTCTAAAAATAGTTATTACTTTACATTCCCCATATGTCTACTTCATGTTTGCATCATTTTGAAAATTCAATTTTTTTGGGGGGGCGCGGCGGTTAGAAGGCTTAGAAGTTTAGAAGCAAATCTTGAAATTTTTCAGAAAATTTCCAAAACCCACTTTTTAATGACCAGTTCAGGGCTGAAGTCACTTTGTGAGGTTTACATAATAGAAACCACCCCAAAATGACCCCATTTTAGAAACTACACCCCTCAAGGCATTCAAAACTGATTTTACAAACGTTAACCATTTAGGTTCCACAAGAATTAAAGAAAAATGTAGACGAAATTTCAGAATTTCACTTTTATGGCAGATTTTCCATTTAAATCCGTTTTTTCCGGTAACACAGCAAGGGTTAACAGCCAAACAAAACAACATTTATTACCCTGATTCTGTAGTCTACAGAAACACCCCAATTGTGATCGTAAACTGCGGTACGGGCACACGGCAGGGCGCAGAAGGAAAGGAACACCATATGGTTTTTGGAGGGCAGATTTCACTGGGAAAATTTTAAGTTGTCATGTCAGATTCGAAGACCCCTGATGCACCCCTAGAGTAGAAACTCCAAAAAGTGACTCCATTTTGAAAACTACAGGATAAGGTGGCAGTTTTGTTGGTACTATTTTAGGGTACATATGATTTTTGGTTGCTCTATATTACACTTTTTGTGAGGCAAGGTAACAAAAAAAATAGCTGTTTTGGCACCGTTTTTATTTTTTGTTATTGACAATGTTAATTTGACAGGTTATATTGTGATATTTTGATAGAGCAGGTTGTTACGGACATGGCATTATCTAATATGTATACTTTCTTATATGTATACTGTGTTATGTAGGGGCTCATTTTTTGCGGGATTAGAGGACGTTTGATTGGTACTATTTTGCGGTGCATATGACTTTTTGATCGCTTGGAATTACACTTTTTTGATAGAAGGTGACAAAAAATGGCCTTTTTTACACTGTTTTTATTTAATTTTTTTTACTGTGTTCATCTGAGGCGTTAGCTCATGTGATATTTTTGTAGAGCAGGTTGTTACGGACGCGGCAATACCTAACATGTAGAATAAACTCAAAATCTCCCTAAACAGTGAACCAGGGAAGTTAAATGTATATGTACGATGAGTATCAACTCATAATCATTTCCCTTTTAGAGGTATCACTGTATATATATTATAAAATGTAACTTTTATTTGTTATTTAATAAAAAGGAGGACTTCACTCCCCATTATTAACATCAATACACAAGAAAAGAAAAACCGATTAAAATTATCAGCTTGTCAGTAGGTGAAATATCTCCAATATGGAGGGTGACAGTATCAGAAATAGCAAACCAGTTGTAAGTCATACATCAGGTAAACTCCCTGAGTTATTTCTATAATACAAGTTGTTGTGTGGAGATTACTCTGCATCTATCCTTAACTCAGGACCTAAACCATGCAGTGACTCATTAATTGAGATAGGAGCTATAGTTCTAAGGAATGGCGGCCACCAATTTCCCTCCCTTATTGGAGTTTGCACACCATTCACACTTGATCAAGCATATCAACTATCCCTATGCAGGCCTTAGGGTGGCTGCATTGATTCTAAACTGCATATCCAGTCATTCCACACACACACACACCAGAGACTTATTGCTATTGCTGAAAGGCTTGTTGCTGTAGCATGAGTCCCTACGGAGAACCTATTCAAAGCTGGCTAAAATGAAAGTAGCACTCTGCCCCTCCCGACATGTTTCGCCGACATGCGGCTTTGTCAAGGGAAGTAGGGGTATAGGCTTGCTGCTGCATCAATTTCCTCCTTAAGTCAACCTGTTAGTCCCACCCCCCCTAGGAGTCCTCCAATCTCAGTACCTCTGCTCGCCAGAGCAGTGCCTCCTTACTTACCTGTAGCCACTCCTATTCAATGTACCTTCCCGTATGCTTGCTCGCGTAATCTCGCGATACCCGCGATTTCGGGAGTCTGAGGCTTGTCTGCGTGATCTCGCAAAACAAGCATCTATTGGAGGCATCAGGAGCGATACATTTGTATCGGTAGAGGTGGAGACACTCCGACATTATATAAACATTGGCACATGTTCATCTCTTCACCTTATTAATGTAACAAGAGTTTTAATAATAAATAAATAAATAACAAAATTAAATATACCCTATGGCATGATATCCACATTGTCTATTTACCTAAGTTCTTTTTAATTTTAGATTTTTAGAATAGGGTTATTGTTTGCTATCATAGTATCAGATATGAATTCCATTCTAGAGGGAGGGCTGTAAATAAAGGGACCATATACAGTTACCTAATTACAGTTGTATAATCAGGTGACTTATTACAGGAGTGTCATGTGCTGATGATACTTATATAATTCATAGTATTAGATGAAGGCTGTATAGGAAAAACCCTCATTTAGGCCCATTAGGGCTGAGGGACTTTAACCTATATATCCATCTTGCTTCTTCACGTAATAGTAGGCGGTCTAGATTTCCACTTCTTGAACCTAAATCTACCCGTGACATGCCCCAGAATCTCAGGACTTCAATGTTCCCATTATGTGCATATGTAATATGTCTAAATAGAGACGTATCCTTCTTTGTATTAATGGCACTGATGTGGCCAGATATACGTCTTCTAAGCTCCTGAGTAGTTTTACCTACATATAATTTGGGACAGGAGCATGAGGCAATGTACACAATCCCCGTACTACGACAATTAAAGAAATCTCGGATTTCATATTCTCTTTTGTCTATAGGATTTGTGAATCTTTTTATTCTAGGGAGGAATTTGCAAAAACTGCAATGACCACATGGGAATGAGCCCATACTCCTCGGTTGTCTTCTCATGGTCTCATTTCCTCTGATTGATAGGTAGCTATGGACTAATTCATCTCGTAAATTTCTCCCTCTCCTATATATAATACTTGGTGATGTAGTTATTACGGATCTAAGGTCAGGGTCACTGCTCAAAACCTTCCAGTACTTACTCAGGATAGTTTTGATTTTATGGTGACAGTTGTCAAACGTTCCAATGCATCTAATTATTTTTCCTTTTATGTTAGTGTCGACCTCTTTTTTCATTTTTTAATAATTTTTCACGTGTCTGTGTCTTTGCTCTAGAGCAAAGACACAGACACGTGAAAAATTATTAAAAAATGAAAAAGAGGTCGACACTAACATAAAAGGAAAAATAATTAGATGCATTGGAACGTTTGACAACTGTCACCATAAAATCAAAACTATCCTGAGTAAGTACTGGAAGGTTTTGAGCAGTGACCCTGACCTTAGATCCGTAATAACTACATCACCAAGTATTACATATAGGAGAGGGAGAAATTTACGAGATGAATTAGTCCATAGCTACCTATCAATCAGAGGAAATGAGACCATGAGAAGACAACCGAGGAGTATGGGCTCATTCCCATGTGGTCATTGCAGTTTTTGCAAATTCCTCCCTAGAATAAAAAGATTCACAAATCCTATAGACAAAAGAGAATATGAAATCCGAGATTTCTTTAATTGTCGTAGTACGGGGATTGTGTACATTGCCTCATGCTCCTGTCCCAAATTATATGTAGGTAAAACTACTCAGGAGCTTAGAAGACGTATATCTGGCCACATCAGTGCCATTAATACAAAGAAGGATACGTCTCTATTTAGACATATTACATATGCACATAATGGGAACATTGAAGTCCTGAGATTCTGGGGCATGTCACGGGTAGATTTAGGTTCAAGAAGTGGAAATCTAGACCGCCTACTATTACGTGAAGAAGCAAGATGGATATATAGGTTAAAGTCCCTCAGCCCTAATGGGCTAAATGAGGGTTTTTCCTATACAGCCTTCATCTAATACTATGAATTATATAAGTATCATCAGCACATGACACTCCTGTAATAAGTCACCTGATTATACAACTGTAATTAGGTAACTGTATATGGTCCCTTTATTTACAGCCCTCCCTCTAGAATGGAATTCATATCTGATACTATGATAGCAAACAATAACCCTATTCTAAAAATCTAAAATTAAAAAGAACTTAGGTAAATAGACAATGTGGATATCATGCCATAGGGTATATTTAATTTTGTTATTTATTTATTTATTTATTATTAAAACTCTTGTTACATTAATAAGGTGAAGAGATGAACATGTGCCAATGTTTATATAATGTCGGAGTGTCTCCACCTCTACCGATACAAATGTATCGCTCCTGATGCCTCCAATAGATGCTTGTTTTGCGAGATCACGCAGACAAGCCTCAGACTCCCGAAATCGCGGGTATCGCGAGATTACGCGAGCAAGCATACGGGAAGGTACATTGAATAGGAGTGGCTACAGGTAAGTAAGGAGGCACTGCTCTGGCGAGCAGAGGTACTGAGATTGGAGGACTCCTAGGGGGGTGGGACTAACAGGTTGACTTAAGGAGGAAATTGATGCAGCAGCAAGCCTATACCCCTACTTCCCTTGACAAAGCCGCATGTCGGCGAAACATGTCGGGAGGGGCAGAGTGCTACTTTCATTTTAGCCAGCTTTGAATAGGTTCTCCGTAGGGACTCATGCTACAGCAACAAGCCTTTCAGCAATAGCAATAAGTCTCTGGTGTGTGTGTGTGGAATGACTGGATATGCAGTTTAGAATCAATGCAGCCACCCTAAGGCCTGCATAGGGATAGTTGATATGCTTGATCAAGTGTGAATGGTGTGCAAACTCCAATAAGGGAGGGAAATTGGTGGCCGCCATTCCTTAGAACTATAGCTCCTATCTCAATTAATGAGTCACTGCATGGTTTAGGTCCTGAGTTAAGGATAGATGCAGAGTAATCTCCACACAACAACTTGTATTATAGAAATAACTCAGGGAGTTTACCTGATGTATGACTTACAACTGGTTTGCTATTTCTGATACTGTCACCCTCCATATTGGAGATATTTCACCTACTGACAAGCTGATAATTTTAATCGGTTTTTCTTTTCTTGTGTATTGATGTTAATAATGGGGAGTGAAGTCCTCCTTTTTATTAAATAACAAAAGTTACATTTTATAATATATATACAGTGATACCTCTAAAAGGGAAATGATTATGAGTTGATACTCATCGTACAAATACCTAACATGTATACTTATTTTTATTTATTTAACTTTTACACAATAATATCATTTTGGAAAAAAAAAAAAAAAAATCATGTTTTAGTGTCTCCATAGTCCGAGAGCTGTAGTTATTTTTTTTATTTTTTGGGTGATTTTCTCAGGCAGGGGCTCATTTTTTGCGAGATGAGGTGACGGGTAGATTAGTACTATTTTGGGGGGCATATGCCTTTTTGATTGCTTGGTGTTACACTTTTAGTGATGTAAAGTGACAAAAAATGGCTTTTTTTTTTTTACAGTTTTTTTTTTTTTTTTTACGGTGTTCACTTGAGGGGTCATGTGATATTTTTATAGAGCCGGTCATTACGGATGTGGCGATACCAAATATGTCTGATCCCCTCTGCAAAACATTACATCGTGTATTGTAATGTATTGGCTGTCAGCTTCGATGCTGACAGCATTCCTGTGAGACCCAGCTTCGGGGGCTGGATCTCACAGGCTTCCGTAGAAGGCAGCCCCGATGCCTATAGAAGGCATTGGGCTGCCTTCTGTGACATCGGGTGTCCGTTACTGCAGCGCAGGGACCCGATGGAGATGCGGAGGGCATGCGTACCCTCCGCAAACCCCATGCATGCCACGGTCAGCTTTGACAGCGGCATACAAGGGGTTAACACGTCGGCATCAGTTTGAGAAGCATTCAGCTTTTAGTGTTTATGAGCTGTCAGGGGTTCAGAGATAAGGACTACAAATCAAGCTGTCAGAGCTGCCCTGTGCCAAAATGGGTAAGGAAAAGCCTGCAGATACACAAAGGGAAAGCTGTTGAGGAAAGAGAATTGCCGGCAGTTTGAAATTAAGGTCCAGCTGTCTGTTACAACCTGGGTGTGTGTACCTGCACAGGTTGACACTGGCAGCCCTCAATAATAATATCAGACTGTGCAGGGACAACTTCCCAACTGGTAATACCGATCTGGACCTTCACTACAAATTGCTAGTAATTCATTCATAACTTCTAGCAGGAATAATAAAGGAATGGTACATTGCTCCAGAATTGTTATTACAAGGGGGAAGCAAGTAACTGACAAAAAAAGGACATGTCAGGAGAGGATATAGATTCTCTTTAAGGGGACTGGCCAGGTTCAGAGCTGAACCCGGACATAATACCTTCTTCACTCATTCAGCATGAATTGTGCAGGGCAAGGGTTGTTTTGTTTACATTCTCACTGCTAATCCACCTAGCAGTGATCCCGGTGACTTCACCAGCAGGCTAGGGCAGTGCTAAAGACCACCCATTAGTGCCGGTGACATCACCATGCTGAATGAGGGAAGAAGGGTTTATGTCCGGGTTCAGCTCTGAACCCCGACAACCTCTTTAAGGGAATGTCTCCAGGTCAGTCAAATGCATAGCAAATCTTAAAGTGATTGGTATATGAAATTTCAGAAAGCGGCAAATGTGTACTGGTCACTAAAAAAGGAGAGTCTGTTACAGAGAATTGTGACACATTTATTAATGTAAAAGCATCAAGAATCTTGTCACTTATCAGTTTTTTGCAGCAGCCATTGTGACTGGGAGCTGAACTGCAGTATGCTGGCACGGCCATTACACAGTGACCTTCCGTTTCTGGCTCTGTCCACTGTTATGTTTCCAGTGACAAGCAGTTGGTCAGTGGGGGGGGTGGCAGGTGTCGGACCCCCACCTCATCTGATATTGATGACCTATCCAGAGGTAGGTCATCAATATCTAAAAGCTGAGTAACCTTTTTAAAGAAAACCTTTCATATGAAGATAATGACATTTAACAGTCCCACACAGCTTACCTTGCTGAAAGAATGCTACTTGACTGCCAACTAGACCGGGACTAGCTGCTCTTCGAGCTTTCACAGTACTGTCATCCTTCTCAGAAGTTCTGGATGGAATAAGTGGTCTGTGACCTATGGATGCTGATGTAGACAATAACATTTATACTGAATGCAGTGATGGACATTTCAAAACAAAAATTGAAAAGTAATTTCCAAGTTCATTAAAAAAAAAAAAAGTTGTGATGAAATATAGATGTTATATGAAAACTGTAAGATCAGAGAACTACCTGGGTTTGATCTAATGGATTGATCATATCTCCCACCCCTTCCATGCTCTATTAATAGACAAAGCCAAACAAGTACTGTGCCTATGGAAGAGAAGAAAAGTGGCAGTCTGTTTCCCACTGACCTGAACTGTCAGTCCGATGAGAAGCTTTTCCTCTACCAGACTTGTCCCTCCCACTTTTTGTCAGTGTGGCCAGCTTGGTAGGTATCTGCTGCTTTGTGAGTAATGTGGGCTTCTGGATCTGATTAGTGGCACTTAACAAATGAATAGGCACATCATTTTTCAATGCTGGTCTTGATTCCATGGAGTTACTGTCCCGACGTGTGACCTCAGGCCTCTCCAGGTAGTCAGCAGCTGACACAGATGCACTGGTTTTGGCTGAAGGTTTCATTCCTAGATGACCAGCTCCTTCTAAGTTCTGCAGTCCTTCTCCATTAAAACTTGCAGAGTGGGCTAAACCCTGAAAAAAAAGTTTTAATGTATATCATTTTATGATCATATTATAGCCATCAAGTAGAAATAATGTGACCTAGTTTGCGCTGGGTGCATTGTAACTCAGGTGTCATAACACTACATGTTGTTGTATAGCGTATGCTCCCACCGTTATTCACATATGGGGGCCATTTATCAAGGCCAGCGTTTTAGACGTCGGTCTTAATAACCCTGCGCTGGCGCTTGATGTGCCTAAGTTAAGAGATGCCGGCCTCTACATAACTTAGGAGCTGGCTGTTAAATCTACGCCAGCTACCTTGCCAAAAATAGGCGTTGAAAATGATAAGCGAGACGGCCCACCCCCTTATTTCCAACACCTCAGAAAAGTGGCAGATTTGGCTGCAAATCCCAAAAAGTGGCATACCATTTTGGTGTGTATAGTGCTTTCGTTACACAACGTAATGTTGGTTGCCACCATGTCCGCCAACCCTAAACAGGCATGTGAGTTGCCATAAGAGTGGTCTGCAAGACAAGCACCCAACACAAAACTATGGTGAAGTGGAGAACTATAGAGCTACAGTCTGCACTTCAACAGTTCAATGAAATGAGTTTGGATCTGAAAATATTGTCAATATACATTTTTCAATGTCTTAAGGAAAGCTATGACCACTTAGCTCATCAATTTTGTAAGAAAATGATACGTACTAGTGTAACCTGCACCAGGTCTGGAGTAAATGATCCTGCAGTGACTGGCTTCTTTATTTTCTTCAACTGCTCCAAACGCTCTCTATCCTTCTCCACTGATTTTTGAGCTTCACGCAGCCTTTCCAAATCATGCTGATAGGCTTCTCTCTGTGCTTCTAGTTCTATCCGTTCCTGCTTCAACTTTTCCATTTCAATGCGTGAGGCCTCCTCTCTTTGCCTTAGCATCATCTCAGTAGCTTCCGTGCCTTTTTGCTGTCTGTTCCTTTCACGCTCCCACCGTTGTCTTTCCTGTTTCAGCTGGTCTTGTAGCTTCTGCACATTAGCGAACTCCTCCCTCTGTTTTTCAAAGTTTCGTTGCTTCTCCTGCTCAAGCAACCAATTTCCCCTGGACTGCTGTCGGGACTGTTTTTCCCGTTCTCGCTGCACCTCTATGTAGCTGTCCTGCTGTGCTATCAAGGCCTAAAAATGAGAACATCACTGAGAATTCGTGTTTGCTTGTATATCTTTATTTATAATATGCAGGTCTCAAATTATAATTATTAAAAAGGGTTTTCGAAGAGTCAGTATCTGATTGGTGGGGGTCCGACACCCGAGACCCCCACCGATCAGCTGTTTGAAAAGGCACCAGTGCTCGCAGTGGTGCCGTGGCCTTCTCCAGCTTTGCCTAGGGCATGTGATATCACATTCATCGGTCACATAGCTTAGGTACAACTCAGCCTCATTGAAGTGAATGGGGCTGAGCTGCGATACCAAGCACAGTCACTATACAACATGCGGCTCTGTGCTTGATGATCAAAGAGAAGGCAGTGGTGCTACTGCAAGCACCAGTGCCTTCTCAAGCGGCTGATGATCGGGGTTCCCAGGAGTCTGACCTCCATCGATCAGATACTGGATGACCTATCCAAATATTATTTCCATCAGTGACTGTGAGACAAAACTGCAAGTGCGAGTCAAAAAACACAGAACAGGTGCACATCTTCCCATTATACCTGATCTCTGTGAAGGCTTCACTACTGGTTTTGGCTCTCAATGACTGATGGAAATTACTGACCAAATAACTGAAGTGTGAACTTGGCCTAACTATTTAATTGCGCTTCTCAGGCTGAAAAACATTCCCATTTATCTTAATTATCTCAAACCCTCCCTTAAACCTCCTACTGACCATCAACCAGTAAATTTTCTGTGCACTCCTGATGGCTGGATACAGCTATAGTAGCATGCTTTTCTTATCCCTGGCAAAACAGTGTTGTGTAGCAACAGCCTCAGTCTGTGTAGCGGGCAAAGGTAATAAGAAAAATTACAGAACGCCCACGGGTGGGATTGACAATTTGCGGACCACAAAACACGTTGCGGTCGTGTGCATGAGGCCTAAGAGAATCCTGGACACCATGGGAAGCATGGGAACTGTCCCCAGGCAGCTTTTTGATAAGTGCCCCAGACTATGGTGCTGTGGAAGTTTAGATCAAGTAGCTACAGAAAAGAAAAAAGAAATTGGTAATCAGCTGTTACCATCTGAAAAAGAAAGAAAGAAGCATGAGCTTATAGTCCTGATATACATAGTTTGATATCATTATGAAATTGGAGGCACACTTGAAGTTAAAGATAATAGCAGCAGCTAGTAAAGGGAGTAATATGAAAATGGTTTATAGAGAATAGTTGTAAAATAATTCCCAAATACAGTATATGTAAGGTAATGCCACTATAAACTTTAACTTCAGCCTAAAAATTCTAAAAACATTCCTCCTTCAGAAATAAAAAACAAAAATAGTATTTTTAAAAAGGAGTCTGTGAGCACATTTAACACTACTAACCACTAAAAACACTGGATATGCCATACATGAACACCGCTCATCAGTCAATTCAAAAGAGGAGGTGGCCAGGTATTACTGACACAAAGACAGGACACTTCGCTGCCTTAGCAATGCAGAAACTTGTTTGAACAACACTCATTGAAGTTCTTTTTTCCAGTTATACTGCTGCTATGAACGCCACTATATGTATGCTTGCATTTATTTATATGTAACCTATCCAACAGCGTTATTGGTTTAGTAGTGTGAATTGTGCTGACAGACTTCCTTTCAATGAAATGTAACTCACCTGAAGGCCATAGAGCATTTTTATCAGTGTCTGCACCTTCACAATTATCTGCAAATAAAATAATACTGCTCATCAGATTAAGAAAATGAGAGGTACCTTCTATACATAGTTATCATAAATGAAAGATTTTGCATGTCTGATACAATCGCTCTCTTCCATCAGGTTTCACCTAGAAAGATGTACCTGATAAACAATATGACTGCACACTGATCAGTCTACACTTCGTGCTCCAATAGTCAGTGGATTAATCCAGTGCACTCTAATCAAAGCTGTATCATAGTCTTCCAAAGATCTCTAGCACATAGCTGTATAGCAGTCCATCCAGTGATCACACAGCATGATACACCCCAGAAACAATGAGGTGAGACACACTTGAATTGTAGTATGCATGTATCATGCTGCTTGGAAGAGGGTATGCAAATGCTTAGCAAGCTCTGCTAATGCCACCAGATATCAGGTAGCTAGCAGAGATATAGTACCCCCCTAATCATAATGTTTGAATGCTAGATAATGGACTACTATATAGCCATATGCTAAAGAAAGGTAAATGCTAAAAAAAAAGTTGGACTAAAGGTGTCCATACACTTTAGATAGCCTTCAGTTGACCTCCAATAAATACATACATAGGTGTAGGGGAATAAGCCTCTGGCATCTGCTTATCTGCCAGGGATGCATGCTGAAATTCAACATGCCAGATCCTCCTGTCCTCCAATGTCGCGGACTTAATGAGACACCACAATACACATTAGACAGTCGACGGTTACCCAATGTGTATTGGCACCTTTAGGTCCATTATCACTTTCTATTGTATTAATTCTTCAGTACTACTTTTCAATCTATTTTCCAAGCATAGTGTTTTTTTCCAGTAAGTTTATAATTCAGAAAGCCATTCAAGCATCACATATATTATTGGTACATGAACAAATATATTACCTCAGTCTCTGAGGGGTTCTGATTTTCTAACATGGGCATTTCAGGCTGTGAAAAAAGAAAAATGCTATGTTAAACTTTGAAGATGTTATGTTTGCAAATACACAGCAAAGAAACAATGTTATTTGAATTTTTAAACACAGTTTAAGGCTATGTACACCTTCGGAGGTAACTTTTTTTATGATTGCATTTTATTCATTTTTGGCAAAAAATTAATTGGCCTTTATTAAAAATATTCAGCCTGTGTGTCATAAAGGGTTGTTTGTCTAGCTGTGAGAATTGTATCAGGAGAATCAGTAAAAATACAGAGCTTGAGGTTGCTCCTGGCGGGAGGGGCCTCTTGTTCTCCTCCCTTTGTACTGGCTTGGGAGAAGTCTAAGGGAAGCTCATATTCTAAGGAGACCTGGGATAGGTCCTTGATCCTCACTCATAAACTCTCCATTTCTTGCGGCATTCAACAAAACAGTTACAAGATTCTATCTAGATGGTATATGACTCCACATAGGCTTCACATTATTTATCCTACATGCTCTGATTTGTGTTGGAGATGTGGGGGTGCAGTGGGGACAATGGAACATATTTGGTGGAGTTGCGCCACAGTTAACCAACTTTGCGTGGATATTACTGCTCTATATAACCGTTTATTTCATTCTTCTATGGTTATTACTTTAGAGATTGCTTTATTATCAATGTTTCCTGGCCCACTTCACAGGATTAAAAAGGGTATTTACAGATGCTTCGTAACAGCTATGAGAATGGTTATACCTCGAGAATGGAAGATATGATAGCCTCAGAAACAAACATGTATCACCAGTTTAATACACGATGGGCTCCCTGGATGGTCTTTAGAGACTCGCCAGCGTATCATATCTGGCTTGAAGGAGGGGCGCTTCCGTGAATATATAGTTTTGTTTTTTGGTTTTTTCTTCTTTTCTTTCTCCTTCATTTTTGCCTACAACTTGATTTCCTTCTGCTAGCCTCTTCATGTTAGCCTTGATCTTGTGATTTTTTAGCTTCCGGATACCCGGTTGGTTTTCTCTGATTAGTGCACATTGCTCCCTTTTGTTTCTGTTCGTCTTGTCTTGTTATATGTTTCCCTAAGATTTTGAACTGTGTATTTTTTCCCAACCTGTAGGATATACTCTATAGTTGTGGAGTTTGTGCGATTACTTGTACCTTGTTTTATGATACTTATGTATACCTGCTTGTTTGCCAATTGTTTTCATTTTCATTTAAAAATAAAAATGTAGATTTACCCTAAAATATAGAGCTTGCTACTAGAGAATCTCAAGGCTGTACAGAGAAAAGGGCTCAAAATTTTATAAAGACCAACTGAAAAATGATTTTTAGCTCAAACTGAGTACAATGCAAAAATAATAAAAAATGCCCCAAAGGTGTACATAGCCTTTAAAATCATTTCAGTTTACAAAAAAAAACACTGTTTGATGGAGTTTAGTACACACTTCTCAATTGTACTTGAAGTCTTAACTATACAGTACATCAGTAACAAACAAATGGTAGTAAATGTCAGTTTTCATAAACCAAGAGTAAAAATAAAATTGGTTAATAACTAATGTGCACTATAAAAGGAGTTTTACCTCACTATGCACAAGATCTTGAGTTTCAGTTTCTAAACGTCGGTCCTGGACTCTCTGTTTAAAACTGCCAGCTGCAAAGCAAGATACAACACAATTAGATGGCATGACATCCAAAAGATTATTCCTTCATCAGAAAATGGCCATATTGTTTCAATCAAATTTACCATAATATTTTAATTTTGGTGTTTTTTTCCATTTTATTTTCTATATCCAGAAAATGCTAAAATCTTCCCACATTGTTCACAATAGGATGAAAGTTTCTGTGCTGTAGAAATGACTTTTTAGTAGTAATCACTATCATCTCAGGCAGGATTATAGTAAAACGTATCACCTACATTATACAAAACTGGAGGAAGATAACACAGGGTCCACCGTTCACAACAGATGATGGACACTGTTCATCTCCTCCCTGCATGAGTCCACACTAAACTCTCCCATAGAAGTCAATGAGCCATCTCCAGACATCAGTTTGCTATATCAATCAGGCTGCTGAAAGTTAAAGGGGTTCTCCAGGCTTTTAATACTGATAACCTATCCTCAGGATAGGTCATCAATATCAGATCGATGGAGATCAGACACCCCACATCCCCACCAATCAGCTGTATGAAGGGAAGAGTGTGCGCATGCACACGTGCACTACAGGCAGCATGGATCAGCCTGCCGGACACCCCTGCCACTCGGAGATGTGACAGAGAGGGGGCAGAAAGAGAAAAGAACCATGTCCTCATCCAAATGAAAAGAGGAGACAGCCTTGGAAAGATAAGAAGTGCCACCAACTCAGACATGGGTCTGATTGAGGTGACTGCCACCATGAATGCCACTTTCCAGGAAAGGAGGCACAGGAGAATTTACCTGACAGGCTCAAAAAGGTCCACGTGTAAGGAGTCTAGGATCAGATTAAGATCCCATGGCAAATTGGAGGAACAACAGGGTGAAACAGAGCGGGCAACCTATTGAAGAAAAGTTATCGGTGACTTTAACCCTTTCTCTGGAGCGATGTGGGAACATGACGACCGCTCGCACATGCGGCGGGCGTCATGGCCAGCAAGTCTCTGCTGTTTCAAAGGCGATCGTGGTAATTAAAGGCATTAGATGCCATGATCAAGTGAGATCACGGTGTCTAATCGCGCTAAAACCCGAAAGCGCGCACTTCCGGGTGTCCTACAGATGCCCCATGTGGCCAATTGGGGCATCTGCAATTGATGTGACCGAAGTAAGCCTCACTGACGAGGCTTACAGCATTCATGCTGCTATTCTTATTTTGGCCACCAGATGGCAGGCCAGGATAAGAAATGTGCAAACCTGACATTAAATTGCATGTTAAAACTCTGATACTTCAAAATGAAAAAAATAAATAAATAAAATAAATTACACACACACACTATATATATATATATATATATATATATATATATATATATATATTAAAGCTCATATATGATGCTTAAAATCATCACAAAAAAATGTAAAAAAATTTTAAAAATATATAAAAAATAAAAAAATATAAAAGTTTAAATCACCCCCCTTTCCGTATAACTAAAAAATAAATACATAAATAACAATAAATATAAACATCATGGGTATCACAGCGACTGAAAACGCCCATACTTTTAAAATATATAAAAAAAAAAATTTCCAATACGGTGAATTGCCGCGCCCAGCTCCCATTCATTTGTATAGAGCTCGGCTATTTTCGGCGGCCTCATACAAATGAATGGAGGGTGGCCGCACGTACGCGGTGCTGTTCACACAGAGGTCCTGTCCATAACATGGCCGCTGATGGAAGGTCATGTGACCAGGAAAAACACCTCCATTGTGATGTCTTCTCTGTCCAAATACACTGCATCTGCTCTAAACTCCTAACAGAACAAGCACAGGTGGCAGGTGCAATGTATTTGAATGGAGAAGACATCACATGGAGGTGATTTTCCTGGTCACATGACCCTCTGTGGACAGTACAAAATACTTTGTAAACAAGGGAGCATACCTTATGAAATCTAGAACATGGTTCAGAATTTCTACAAAGGCTATATTAGTAAGTGCCATATAATCATCTTACATACACAATGGTCAACAATAACCAGAAGGTGGCCAAGAAAGGGGTACTTTTTTTCTCCAGTGAGTGCCACACACAGAGAATGTGGAAACCAGCTGTGATCTGACAGCATTCTTTGAGACTGATCTGTCTGCACAGACAGATCAATCACAGTGACTGTTAGGGCCGGTTCACACGGCTGTGGTATTGCGGGTCCGCAATAATGCAGACTCGCTATAATACGGGTGCAGCTGGGCGCCCCATTGAAAATGCCTATACTTGTCCGCTATTGCGGACAAGTATAGGACATGTTCTATATTTACTTGCCGGGCCGCGGCACAGAGCTGCGGCTTGGCAAGATCGCGAGCTGGCCATAGAAGTGAACGGGCCCGCACGGTCGTGTGAATGGGCCCTTAGTGGATTGTTTAGCAACGGTTCTATATCACAAAGTGTGATGAAGATCAATTTGCAAAGACTGATACCATAGAGCCAATATAAATTGTCAGATCCCACACAAATGATGGCACGATAAAGGATTTAAAAACTTAATTCATGGAGAAAGTTTCAAATGGAGAATTTCACCTGAAATGTCACCATCTTAGGCCTTGTTCATACTTCAGTTATTTGATCAGCCATTTCCATCAGTTATTGTGAGCCAAAACCAGGTACGGATCAAAAACACAGAACAATTGCAAGTCTTATTATTACACCTTATCTCTGTGTAGGCTTCACTCCTGGTTTTGGTTCACAAAAACTGATGGAAAAAAACTGACCAAATAACTCATGTGTGAACTGGGCCATAAAAATAATATAACACTCTGCTTTACAAACTGCGCCAATCTATCCTTGATTCAATATGAACCATGAACAAATAATCTTACTTCTGTTGGTATGTCCGCAATTACTGTCATAACCTCCAAAAGTCTCAGATCTTCTGGGCAGAGCAGTGACACCAGAGCTGGGATCATCAGGTGCAGTGGAGAATAATGATAGCAGCATAGTCTCAATTGTTTCAACTGCAAAAAAATAAAAAATAACACCAGAGCAGTAAATTGTAAAATATCCTGAGTGTTTTCAGAACAAATGACAAGGTTGATAAATATACACTTCCTGACAACGAATGGTTCATACATGCCTATTACACATCCTTTTTTTCCTATATGCACATTTGTATGCACCTGCCATATTTTCTTTCCATTTCATTAATAATCTGTATTTTTGCATCATGACAAAAACAGCCAAAAAAGGTTAACCCTTTATCAAAATTTTTGGAACAATTTTGGAACAAATGTGGATAAAAAAAAAAAAACATAACTCAGAATTGAACAAATTTCACAACTTAGATAATCTATATTGTGTATTTTTCACCAATATTACATATGAGCTCATGCGTGATCAGCCGGGGTAACCCAGACCACTGCATGCAGTGACCAACTAGAGTGGCTGTGTGCAGAGGGATTCTTCCTGTTCCGTCGGCCTCTGTAGCGCTGCCATTAGCTGGTATAACATACCAGGCAATCACAGCGCCAAACACCGGTGTCCCCTGTCCAACCTTTTTATTCTTCCGTTCACATAGCTGTATAAGGGTGTATTTTGTGTGAGACAAGTTGTACTTTCTAATGGCACCATTTAATGTTGTATATTGAGGGATCGGTCGGTCAAACCAATTGAATCAGTTTCTATGAGGAGGTAAGTTCTAGTCTTGACCACGGCGATTCAATGGATGTCGTATATCTCGTATATAAAATGAGAATGCTTGGCCTGGGAGAAAATGTCTGTATGTGGGTAAGTAACTGGCTCAGTGATAGAAAACAGAGGGTGGTTATTAATGGTACATACTCAGATTGGGTCACTGTCACTAGTGGGGTACCACAGGGGTCAGTATTGGGCCCTATTCTCTTCAATATATTTATTAATGATCTTGTAGAAGGCTTGCACAGTAAAATATACATTTTTGCAGATGACACTAAACTGTGTAAAGTAATTAACACAGAAGAGGACAGTACACTGCTACAGATGGATATGGATAGACTGGAGGCTTGGGCAGAGAAGTGGCAGATGAGGTTTAACACTGACAAATGTAAGGTTACGCACATGGGAAGGAATAATGCAAGTCACCAGTACATACTAAATGGTAAAACACTGGGTAACACTGACATGGAAAAGGACCTAGGAATTTTAGTCAACAGCAAACTAAGCTGTAGAAACCAGTGTCAGACAGCTGCTGCCAAGGCCAATAAGATAATGGGTTGCATCAAAAGAGGCATAGATGCCCATGATGAGAACATCGTCCTGCCACTTTACAAATCACTAGTCAGACCACACATGGAGTACTGTGTACAGTTCTGGGCTCCTGTGAACAAGGCAGACATAGAGCTGGAGAGGGTTCAGAGGAGGGCAACTAAAGTAATAACTGGAATGGGTGGACTACAGTACCCTGAAAAATTATCAAAATTAGGGTTATTGACTTTAGAAAAAAGACAACTCAGGGGAGATCTAATAACTATGTATAAATATATCAGGGGTCAGTACAGAGATCTCTCCCATGGTCTATTTATCCCCAGGACTGTGACTGTGACGAGGGGACATCCTCTGTGTCTGGAGGAAAGAAGGTTTGTACACAAACATAGAAGAGGATTCTTTACGGTAAGAGCAGTAAGACTATGGAACTCTCTGCCTGAGGAGGTGGTGATGGTAAGTTCACTAAAAGAGTTCAAGAGAGGCCTGGATGTATTTCTGGAGGGTAATAATATTACAGGTTATAGTTACTAGAGAGGGGTCGTTGATCCAGGGAGTTTTTCTGATTGTCTGATTGGAGTCGGGAAAATTGGCTTCTACCTCACAGGTTTTTTGCCTTCCTCTGGATCAACTTGCAGGATAACAGGCCGAACTAGATGGACAGATGTATTTTTTTGGCCTTATAAACTATGTTACTATGTTATATGATGTAGTGTGCAGCTGGAAAAAAATTGAAATGGGGTGGAATTGTGCAAAAAAAAAAACAAAAAAAAAACAGCACAATTCTGCCAGTTTTATAGGTTATTTTTTACAGCGTTCTTTATGTAGTAAAACCGACCTGTTACCTTCATTCTCCGAGTCAGTATGATTATAGTAACACCATGTTTGCTTGAAGGAAATTTGTCACCAAAATGTATTTTCTGCCAGATAAAACCACATAGTAACACACATCCCTTTTTTCTAATCTCTTTTTATTTTCTGATTGCAGATTGTTTTTGCTCTATTTCGTGAACATGACTATGGGGGCGGCCATCTTGCCTGAGCTGTTCTTAACAACATTTAGAAAGCATTAAGAAAATTGCTTTAAGGCAGCCCCATGGTCCATAGACACAGTGGTCAGGAGGGAAACTCATTGACTTCTATGGTAGAGTTTTCTAAGCATGCTCTGTGACCTGTGCAGAGGTCATTATACAAGGAAAGACTAGATAAGCTCTGATATCACCTATTGTGAATGGAGGATCCTGTCTTATCTGTCATTCTAATCCTGCCTGTAATTATATTACCTCTGTATAGATAAACAGGTAACTATAGTAAAGTGATCTGTACAGACCAAGAAGTTGCGCCTATTATTAGGCCAGTGCAAAAACTGCAGAATTTTATGGTCTTTGCTTAAATATACTGTAGATATTGACATGGAAATTTAAAAATAACCACCAAAAATTCTTTAAAAACCTGTTAAACATAAAAATGTGATTTGAACAATATGTCAATTTCTGATGACACAATCCCTATAATTTTACTTGTGTTTTAATACTGAAAAAAAAACAAATTTTGGAAAAAAAATGTAATCTTTCCTCACCATATTCTGATCCTTTTTATAGTTATGCCTGCGAAGTTGTGTGAGGGCAATCTGTAGTTTTAATGGATATTACTATTGACAGTATTTTGGAGAGAGTGACTTTTTGATCCCTTTTTTTTCATATCGTTTTGGGATGTGAAGTGACAAAAAAAGGCAAATCGGCGAGTTTGATTTTTTTTTTCCCATTATGGTGTTCACCATATGGGATAAATATATTATATTTTAATACTTTGGTCTTTTTGGGACACAGCGATGGGTATTTTTTTTTATATTTTAACCTCTTAAGAATTTTGCCATTTTTCGCCTTAAGGACTAGTCCGTTTTTTGGAAATTTGACACTTTATGTGGTAATGGCCTTGGAGCACTTTTACTTATCCAGGCCATTCTGAGACTGTTTTCTTGTGACACATTGTACTTCATGGTAAACTTGAGTCGATATAATTCACCTTTATTTATAAAAGAATCCAAAATTCCAATTTAGAAATTTGATTTTCTCTGCTTTCAAGGCAGATAGTGATACTTCATAAAACAATTATTACTTTACATGGCCCATATGTCTACTTTATGTTGGCATCATTTTGTAAATGTTATTTTATTTTTTTTAGGCCATTAGAAGGCTTAGAATTTTAGAAGCACTTTTTTAAGGACCAGTTCAGGTCTGAAGTCACTTTATGAGGCTTGCATAGTAGAACTCACCCATAAACGACCCATTTTAGAAACTACACCCTTCAAGTTAGTCAAAACTGATTTTACCTTTTAACTTTGTTAACTTTATTAAAGGAAAAAGGAGATGACATCTGAGATCTGATTGGTTGCTATGGAAATTTACGTGCTATGTAATTTACATACAGTTGCATTACTTCTCTCATACTTTCGCCCCTTACCTTCAGATATTGCTGACAGGAGCAGGTATTCTCCTTTTGAATTCTCTCCATTATCAGATCCAGCAAGAACTCGGACCCTGGACCCTTGTGACGATTCATCAAAACCATACAACTCAGCCATATCCATACAAATTTGCAGTTTTTCATTGAGCACTTGTGCAATTAAAGCATCCTTCTTGTTCAGGCGGTCTGTACAAGCAAAGGAAAGTAAGCAAGTATTTATCATAAAATTGATTTTATTTGAATGCATGTCAGAGATAACTTGTTCTTAAAGGGGTTATGCAGGCCATATATAGTGATGACCTATTGTCAGGATAGGTCATCAATATCTGATCGGTAGGGGTCCAACACCTGGTACCTTTGCCGATCAACTGTTTGAAGGGGAGGTGACACTCCATGTGAGCGCCGCTTCCTGTTCATTACACTGCCCGTTGTCTCAGAAGTTTTGGCGCTGCAGTGTAATGACAAGTTTTCGCTTCATTCACTTGCAGAGGCCAATTGGGAATTTAAAATGGCCCTGGAACAAAAACTAAAAGTGGTCCCATGTTGTAGGGTTCAAATTGACAGAAGCCGGGGCAAGCAAAACCGTAGTGCAGATGCAGATACCAGAGTGCAGAACAATACACTGCCTCAGTAGAAGAAAAAAATACCATAGTGCAGCACAAAATACTGCCTCTGCAAAACCAAATACCACAGTGCAGCACAAAATACTGCCATCCGCTCCACAATATGAAACTATATCATCATCATCCTGAGGACTGCAATATAGTTGAATTCAGGAGGACACCTGTGGCAGCTGAACAGGAGCATTAGTATCTGAAGTTCCTACATTAACCCTTTCACTCCCGGAGGTTTTTTCGGTCATGCATTTTCGTTTTGCGCTCCCTGCCTTCAAACAGCCATAACTCTTTTAATTTTCTGTTCACATAGCTGTATGAGGGCTTGTTTTTTGCGGGACAAGTTGTACTTTCCAACGCCACCATTTAATATTGCATATGGTGTAGTGGGAAGCGGGAAAAAAATTCCAAACCGGGTGAAATTGCAAAGAAAACGCTATTTCGCTACAGTTCTACGGGTTTCTTATTTACAGCGTTCGATGTGCATTAAAACCGTTACTTTCATTCTACTGGTCAGTACGAATCCGGCAATACCTAATATGTATAGTTTTTCCTGCGTTTTCATAGTGATAAAATAATTAGAAAGTTGCCCTTTTTTTTTTTTTTCCTTGTCACATCTTGACCCCTATAACCTTTTGGTATTTATGTGTACAGAGCTGTATGGGGGCTCATTTTTTGCGGGACGATCTGAAGTTTTTATTGATACCATTCTGGGGTGTGTATGACTTTTTGATCACTTTTTATTTATTTTTTTTTAGAAAAAAAAGCGACAAAAAATGGCAAATCGCCATTTGGACGCTTTTTTCCGCCACACAATTCGCCGTATTGGAATTTTTTTTTTATATTTTTATTATATTCCAGGTTCAGACGCAACTAGATGCCGTGATCACGGCATCTAAACGCCCAGGAAGACGCCGCCGATGGCGGTAAGTAGCGGCAAGTCTCTGCTGTTAGAAACAGCAGAGACTTGCCGGCCATGACGCCCGCCGCACTTGCGAGCGGGCGCCATGTGCCCGCATCGCCCCAGCGCCGTACATGTACGGCGCTGGGAGTGTAAGGGTTAAGTAATGCTGAGAGCATCAGATCTTTATATACCTTGCTAGCGGCCACAAGGAGGACTTGGGCGACCCACTGGGAAATTTCCCTGTACGGTCTATGGACAGTCTGTCTATGTTCACTCGTCACAGTTCCAGAGGAAATGACATGTAGTATATTGAACAGGAAGCAGTACTCACATGGAGCACCGACTCCTTTTCAAACAGTAGATCGGTGGAGGTGTCGGACCCCCACCCCCACCACTAGAGGTTGGATCTGCATCTATCAAACATTTATGGCATCTCTTTTTTTATATTACCTTGAAGGTCCTTTATCCTAGCAGCACGCTCAGATGCTTGCTTCCGCTCTTCATCTGCTTCCCTGAGAAATTCTGTCCCTTCATCTGGACAACTGTATGAAATATATAAAACTTTTAATCTAAATGAGAACAAAATTATGTAACTGTATAACACACTGAGTTGGTATGCAACATCAGATCAGATGAACTGTGATATATCATATAAAGTAAATTAATTATGTTTGAATTCGTTTCAATAAAGTCATTTCATCACTCTAGTCCTTCCATTTCTCTAATATCTACAGCATGGATGCAGAACTTTCACAAGGGTACAGACATTGAATATCAAAAACATGGGAGAATCTACTAAATTGCGACATAAGCTTGGGGAAAAAAAATCTCCAAAAATACAGAGTTATCCTAATTAAAAGAATGGCTCCTCCATATCCACAGGAAAGGTGATAAATATCTTATTAGTGGGGGTCAGACTGCTGGGACCCCCATCGGTGAAGAGAATGGAGGTTCTTAAGCCCCAAAGTATGAGCTGCTGAAGAGAAGCTGAATGTCCAGCAGTTCCATACAGATGAAAGGAGCTGCAGTGCCTTGAAAAAAAAAAACATTCAGGGTCTGATGTTTCTGTCTCACAAGTCCCCAGTAGGATACGTCTTAAATGGCTAAATAACTCTACCTCTCCACAGCCCCTCGAATGAACGTCATCCAGGAGTTCCTCTCCTCTTTGGAGGTAGTGTGAATTTCATACATCTCTGGCCCATTTAATGAAGCACTTATGAGGAACATAGCCTTTTCTTCATTTGCCACCTCTCGGACAATCAGTTTTTGCAGAGAAATTACAGGAGGCTTAGCATCCTACAAGTAAAAGTTAATGGGATTAACAATATAAAAACCCATACCATTTGTTACTGACTACTCAAAAGGCAAAAAGTAAAGAAGAAAAAATGGTGGGCTCTGAAAACAATGTTAGTCAATGGTGAAGTCACACATTGACTTTCAATGTATTTAGTGACGCATCCGTTTTTTCCGTTTTAATTTCATACAACAGCATCCTAATGGAACGATGCATCCTGATGACCAAAACGTTACAGTTACGTTTCATTACGATATAGAGATCCTCTGCCATAACACCACAAGTGTGAAAGTAGCCTAATATACGTATTATTATTATTATACATATTATTATTTGCTAAACTTTAAAATCTTAACAAAACAAGCATAATGGGATTCTCCAGTAGATGTTCTAAAACACTTACCACAGAAGAAAATATGTATTTTTGATCCTTCTCTTGAAGTAAAAGTAAAACATCTGTTAATAAAACTGCCAAGATATCTATTAAAGAAAAAAAAACAGTTTGGTTAATATGGTGGAAGTGTCACAACAGATGATGTGTATTCAGTCCAATAGACCGTAAAAGTATATTCAGGTCTCGCATTGCTACAAAAAAGCCCAAACCCTGCTGAGCTTGTCTTGATAATGATCCACTACCTTTCAAACGTCCTGAAGCAGTCTTCCAGTATAGCATGCCATCGTGAATAAGCTGCCTGCGTTCCATGTCGTGCTTCCTAAACGTAATACCATTCTTCAGTTTACCATAAGACTTCGGCTCCATCTTGCCTATAATATCGTCCAGACGCTGCCCTTTTTCACTCTTGTGAACACGACAATCTACTTCTGTGATGACTTCCTTTATTAGTGTGAGTGCCTGGGTCAGAGCCACAAAGTCTTCAGTTCCCTCTGAATAAAAACAACACAAGTCAACAATCTGCACAAGACTCTTTATCTGGCCTGCCAGTTGTGCCGCTAGAACAAGGGGTTTTCTCATGTAGAGAAAGTTAATACAAGGCAATTACTAATGTACTGTGATTGTCTGTGTTGCTTCCTTTGCTGGCTGGATTCATTTTTTCATCTTATTTACACTGCTTGTTTCCAGGGGTTATGACCACCCTGCAATCCAGCAGCGGTGGTCGTGCTTGCAAACATGGCCACCTCATATCCATAACCTCTTTTCCTGTCTGCTCCAGCCCCCCCGATTTGTTCCCCCTTGTTCTTCCATACAAATTGTTGGAATTTCAATAAACCATTAATAATAAATGTAAGTTAAACCACCCAAGTCTACATTGTAGGTTAAACTTACAGAGCATCCGGCAATTGCATTTACACACTGCAATTTCCAGAGCTTAGAATCAAAATTTTTTTTGCATTCCTGAAGATCTAAAGATTGGAGAAATTCACTACAATACTATTTTTTCAGACTGTGGCATGAAATGAACCTGCCCCTATGTTTATAGAATGTGTGTAGTAGATAAGAAAGTGCAAAAGTAAAAACGATTCTTCTAACTGTAATTCAAATAAAAGAAGCAACTTCTGCAGCAAAAAGGTTAACTTCAAGGGTTTCCATAACTATCCGTAATTTAGTCTTATGATTTACATTCTTGAAGTTGCACTCTGAGTTTTTTATTGTAGAAAAGCGCCAGAGAACTATGTTTAAAATAATAAAAAAATCCTACCTTACCTTCCCTAGACCCCTCCAATTCGGCTCTGCAGCCATGACCCTATTCCCCAACTAGAAAAATGAGAGGCACTACTCACAAATGCTTGTTTGGTATCAGTGGTGATGTCTCATATACCGCTGCAGCCGTGCACAACTGAGGCCACCGATTGGCTGCAGCGGTATAAGGGACGTCACCTCTGCAGCCAAATCGGCAATGTTGGATTAGATAGGGTTTGGGAAGGTAAGGTACATTTTTAATTATTTTAACAGGCTCCTCAGCACTTTTCTACAATTAAAAAAAAAGTGCTGAGGAGTTGGCCAGTGAACAATAGTTATCACCTATGCACTGGATAGGTGCTGTACAGGAAGATTGTGGACGTTTACAAGCACTTTAACTACGTCATGTTTATCAAGCAGAATGTACTTATTTATGGGGAATATGGACATTCAGGATCGTGTATATAAATGAGAAGATGGAGAGTTGATGTCAAATATCTCCATGCTGTGTAAGTCTTAGCTATCATAATAATTAGGTACCCTGTTAGCGGTAAAGAAAAGTGGGAGAGAGATATTGAGCCAGTCAAGCAGGATCATTGGAGGATCTCCTCACAAAAGTACCTAAACCATCTGCTAATAAGGCACATAGATTGTCATAAGTGTACTTAATTCATAGAATTTATAAAACGCCCAGGTTCCCTTCTGATATAGGGGTAAGTGCTGGTTCACTTTGCCCAAGGTGCAGGTCAAGTTCGGATGATTGGATACATATGATATGCACTTGCACAAACACAGAACGGTTCTGCAGGGAACTTGCTTGTATTATCAACTATCTAGAGTAATTTACTGTTGTATGTATAGCCACAGATATTAGCAAAACTGTGGTGGCCAGAACGTTTCATATGGCACACAAACTGATAGCTCAGCACTTATTGAATGAAAGGAGCCACACAAAGTGGGAATCTATAAATATAATAAAAGGGCAATCACAAGGGGATCGGGGAACACTCTGTAATAACTGTATGGTTTCTGAGGACAGGCATCTAGTGGGTTGGTGAGCTACAGGTTTATTACAGTGGGGTGTACAGAGCCTCATGTTGACTTGAGCCTTGGACTAATGTAATGAAGAAGCATGAGGGATTGGTGGTGAGGGGTGGGAGTCTGGGGCTGGGATTTTCTTTGTATTTGACAAAATAAAACACAACAAAAACAGTTTTCAAGCAATTAGGAAAATGTATAAGTACTGGGGGTCTGACAGCAGGGATACCCACCAATCATAAGATGGGGATCCAGAATCCTCAATTCAAAACGTGCAGAGGTCATACATGCGCACTATAAAACTGACTGGGATAAATGAAGGCTATACCCCCAGTGACCATACATTTATCACCAACTGTGTTGAAAAGTGATAAATGCCCCTAACAGGAATCCATCCATCTTCTGTTGGCATAAAGGGATTGTGCTATAAACTACTTTTCACAAAAGTGTACTCGGGGGTCCCGTTCATACGTGGATTGTTTCACTTACATTTTTTTTTTTAATTTACCTCATTTGCAGTTTTCTCTTATCCTTCCTTAGGGAAGTCCTGACATCGGAGGCCTGTGACACTAACCAGTTCATTTTCTACCTCCAAATGCTCTGTGTAACTGGATTTATAACAGTGTGTCATCATTTGTTAGAACAAAGTCCATCACCATGTTTGTCTAGTATCTGTCTGTCTATGCATCCATAACTGACATGTCAGGAAAAGAAGTGCTGTGAGAACGTATTTCAAGGCTTCAATGCGGGACGTAACCAACAACAACTGAAACCAAGACAGATCTACCGCAGGGCTCAATAGTGGGCTAATAACTTTATAATAAGGCAGTTGGGATAAATGGTAGGATTTGGGGAAAGCGATAGAACAGCAATATTTATTGCGTGGGATACATTTATATTAGTGGCAAGACCCCTTTAATGTTAAAAGAACAGTCACGAGCTGCAAACTGTCAACACATAAGCAAAGGCAAGTGAATAACTTTTGTGTCACAGCATACAAAATATGAAGACTGGTTTCATACCTTCAGTGTTCTGAATAATCCTTTCCACCAAAACCGGATACTTGGTAATCCTCTGAGTAACCAGTAAGAGACACTCCAGCACCCCCAGCCTTCTCACAATGGTAGAATTACCTATTTTCTGATTGACAGTAGGAAAAAAGCCAACTATAAGGCCCTTTTTTCATCTTCACTTATACACAACATCAAACACAAGCCTTATTACAATTAAAGAGGACCTTTCACCACTCCTGACATGCCTGTTTTAATGCATGCATTCCCCATGTACTAACAATTCTGGAACATCTATTCTTATGGCTGTATGTTGTGCCATTCCTTTATTATTTCTACTAGAAGTTATGAACACGCCCCCAACTTGTTACCTACCCTTTGTACCCTTACTGCAGACTGCTGGCAATTCATACATAACTTCTAGTAGAAATAATAAAGGAATGGCACAACATACAGACATAAGAATAGATGCTCCAGAATTGTTATTACATGAGGAATACATGAAACTATTAAAACAGACATGTCAGGAGCGGTGACAGGTCCTCTTTAAGGCCTCTTTCACATCTGTGTTTTCCTGTCCGCTATTGAGTTTGAGGATCTCAAAACTGGAGGAAACCGCTTCAGTTTTTGCATTCTGCATTTTGTTCCGTTGCATTCCCATGATGCTCACAAAACGGCTGCAAGCAGCGTTTTTTAGTGTGTCATGGGATATGGAGCAAGACAGATCTGGCATGAAACACAATGCAAGTCAATGGTGCAGGAACCGTCTTGTTCATTTGGGAGATTACAATTGGATTAGTTCTGAACGGATGTAGACGGTTGTATTATATACCGGATGCATTTCTGCGGATCCCCTGACGGATACAGCAAAAACGCAGATATGAAAGTAGCCTGATCCTGTGACTCTACAATGAACACAAGCACTTGCATCATTGCTTTATATAACAGATGGACTTGGAATCAGAAGCAAAGCTCTAGGCTAGCAATGTAATCACTATGCCACAAGAGGGCGCTCCAGGCTGCATATTATACAGTTATTTGCTGCTCATTCATCAACTTGATTAATTTAAAACAGAACTTTGCTTTTCCTGTGGTGGTGCTTTAGGGCAAGGATGGCCAACCTGAGGCTCTCCAGCTGTTACAAAAACTACAACTCCCAACATGCCCAGACTGTTTACAGCTATCAGCCTACAGCTGGGAATGGTGGGGGTTGTAGTTTTACAACAACATCTGGAGAGCTGCAGGTTGGCCATCCCTGCTTTAGGGAAACTGAGATCTTGCTGCTCAGTTATCTTGACATGTTCCAAGATTTTCCTAGATTTACACTGACAGGAAATCATGCTTTGCTGTTCTTAGTATACCGAGTTCAATTCTGAAATGAACAAACAGCTCCTTTGGAGACATAAGGACAACTGTTGTCCCTCTGTCCTCAATGTATAAAAATGTATTAGTGGATTTGGACAACAGAGCAAGAAAATTCCACGCCCAAGTTAAATAAATTATGAAGTATGTGAAGAAATGCTAATTTTATCTAAAGCAATGTCACACCTGCCTACGGGTCATGTCAGGTATTGGATCTACTGCCCATTCACTTCTAATGAGCGAAGCTGCAATGCTGGACACAACCAATTGACAGGCGTGGTTCTGTTTCAGGAAAAAAAACAGCTATTGGGGGGGGCTGGACACTTATGAAGACTGGTGATTTAGACGCTGGTCTTCATTCCTCATGAGCTGGCAGTTCATCCACCTCAGTTATGTAGAGGCGCCGGCTTCTACATAACTTCTGCGGTCTTTACAGTTGTCTAAATCTGTGCCAGCTCCCTTGCTCGCATAGATTTAGATATCATTTTCCATGCCTAAAACAGACGTAGAAAATGTAAGTGGTGGATGGCACACTGCGCATGCACAGCTGCCCTCCATTCATGTCTATGGGGCTGCTGAAAATAGCCTAGTGCTGGCTCAAGCCATTTCTGTCTGGCCCATAGAAGTGAATGGGAGCAGTGGCCGGTCATGCATTGTACAATCCCATTCACTTCTATAGGGGGAGCGCTTGGTGGTGGCCGGAACAGAGTCCTCCAGCAACCACTTTGCAGGGCTCCATTTCCAGTGGTGGGACCGACACCTATAAGACAATGTGGGCATATCCTAGTGATATGCCCACATTGTCTGAAATGAGTCAACCCCTTTAGGAGTGGGGAGGGGTATATTTAGTGGCAGATTTAGTATTCCACAGTATCTATTACAGCTCCGCCCTGCATGCGTATAATGGTAAATGTATACTCTTTCTGTCCCTGTATATGCAAACAGTGTGATTGCCTTGTACGGTGCCAGTTGGTGCCGCCATATTCGCATTAGCTTTGCAATTGTGATATGAGACAGAACAGGAGCAAGACAACGTAGATATTACGTTAGGCTGGTACTGTGGTTGCAGTCTAAGTTCAGGGGTCCTTTAGGGAGAATACAGGATCGTAGTACATGTTCATTCCCAGATCCTGTATATATTGCATGGCACAATATGTGGACGTTTTCACAAGGTCTGAGCTTCTTTAATACTTGTAATCATTTTATCAGTTTTCAGAGGATCATTGAAATGATCTTTATAAGTCAAGTCTTACATTTTTACACATATCTATTACACCTTTTATACTAATAGTAAGAATGTGTCTGGTTTATGAACCCTTTTACTTACTTTCATCAGATTCTGAAATTTCTTATTCTCTCGCATAAGAAACTTGTAGTGACCAATTGCTTTGTTGTGTTGGCTGCAGAAGACGCCATACTTATTCTTCATTCGCTCACCAGTGTCGGCTGAGAACTGGGCACACGAGGCGAAAATATTAGATAAAATATTTAAATACAAATTATAGACTAGACAGATTCATCAATGGTTATGCAAAGTGTCCATGTTTACAGATGTACCTAATATGCAGAGCTCAGAAAAAATGAAAGGTGGAATCTGATTGGATGCTATGGGCAACTAAGCCAGTTCTACTTTATACCAGTCTGTTAAATCTACTCTATAATGTTTTCGTTTAGCCAAACTTCTAAAGGCCCAATACACGTGAGTGTATTGTCCACCAAACCGACCGAGAACATCGATTCAGCCAACAGTTCTAATGTGTATGGAGAGTTCCTGGGAGAGAAGGATTGGGCAAACTGAATATCTTTGCCGGATCCCTTTTGTTCTCGCAGTGTCTGGCAGTGGTTTTCTCCTCTATTGCCCCTGAATACACATATACTTTCCACCAAACTGAACATGTATGTGTATGGGGGAGTCGGGAGTGAATGATGACTGTTGGACTGATAGCTACTAAAAGTGTATGGTCTGCTCAACACGTTTGTGAAGAACAGTCCAGATTCTTCTGTGATAAATTTTCAGTTCCTTTACATCATCAACATCATGATACTGGATTGTCATTTTAAAGAGCTTTCACTGTATATGTTAAATGATACAGCACAAGATATGGTATGTTCTCTTTATGCTGAAAAAAGAAACTTAGTAAAACTATAAGCCAATAAATAGATATGTCCACAGCAACCACCAGAGGACTGGTTCCTGGAACACAGAGATAGCAGCTCCGCATACATCAATATATCAGGTTGACAGGTCTTGCTTTGCTGTGAAGGGTCTAAATAATTAACAACCCATGTGGATAATAGCCTGCTATCTGCAGGTTCCTTCCATAGCTTTGTATTCACATTTTCTGCATTTCACTGATAAAATGTATCATATTTAGGGTCCATTCACAAGACCGTATCCGTTTGTGGATTGCACAAAAACAAGGATACCGTCTGTGTGCTTTCTGCATTTTGCAGATCGGAATGCCCTTCGTTATGAATGAAGCGCCTATTTTTGTCGCAAAAACAGAAAAGAATAGGACATGTTCAATCTTTTTTGGAGGGTCGCATTACAGAAGCACGGATGCGGACAGCACACTGTCCACATCCAATCTGCAAAACTGTGGAATGGATAGAAAAATAGGGGAATGTGAATAGGCTTAGTAGAAGAAAAAAAAACCTAGTTTGGTCTGCAAGGAAAACCATGTGTTTATGAATATTAACACATATTTCTAAAACAGGGCCCACGAAGTGAATGAGAGCGCACTGCACATGCGCCCTACATTCATTTCTACGAGACTTCCGAAAATTGCCAAGAATAGTCTCCGCACATACAAAACCAGCTAATTAAACACAGAAAAGAAATAAAGCGTTCTATACACACTTAACATTTGCAGGCTGTACATTCTGCATACGGTTCAGGCTGCACCACAACCACATATGTAGAACTGCGAACATCTTCACTCATTTATCACAAAGATATTGCAGTTTTGAAAATGTGTAAAAAAAAAGGCAGCAAAACAAAGTCTGAACTATGCTTTGTATAAGAGAAGTTTTGTGATTTTTAACAAGGACGAACATAAAAAGAGAAACTCACCTGCTGTACAAGGATATCCCCAACCTTCTGTATGATATAATTCCGGTCACTGCCTTCCTCTAAAGACTCTTTACGTCGCTCTTTAAATCGGGCAAGAAACTGCTCATGTAGCTCCAAAAGTTCATCCACACATGGAAAGAGCTGGTGCACTTCTTTATTCCCATGCAGTTCTTCTCTCAGTGCTCGAGAGTACACTTTCAACATGATTTTCAGTGTTCGTACATGGTGCATTTCTGTCTGCATAAGTTCTGAAAACATGAAAAGGAAAGCTGCTGTATAAACCATTTGACTCATAGTTAATCCTAAAGAACAGATGGCACTAGTTTCCTCACCATATATGACATCCTGTCTCTTGATGACCTCTTTCTTCTGCTTTTTGGCATATGGCGGTTCCACTGCACTACTCCAAGTCTCAAACTCAAATTCAACAGCATCACTTTCCAATTCAGCCCTCACAGAGGAATAAAAAGCATCTGAAATACGGAGACAATAAGAGCCGGCGTTGCTCAATAAAGTCAAGATACTAATTAAGAAAGCTTGTAAATTCTAGAATATGACATACTGTTAAATTGATAAAGTCATATAGACTTGTGTCACTTCTGGAAACTTTGGTGACAAAGCATGATAAAAACTATTTTACAATTTTCAGTACACTATTACATGAGCAGCATCACAGGCAGCAAAATATTGCATAACTGCCTTGGATAAGACTCTCACCACAGTGTGCAGTATTAACCCTTTCAGTACCGGAGGTTTTTATCGGTTTTGCGTTTTCGTTTTGCGCTCCCTGCCTTCAAACAGCCATAACTGTTTTATTTTTCTGTTCACATAGCTGGATGAGGGCTTGTTTTTTGCGGGACAAGTTGTACTTTCCAACGCCACCATTTAGTATTGCATATGGTGTAGTGGGAAGCGGGAACAAAATTCCAAATCGGGTGAAATTGCAAAAAAAACGCTATTCCGCTACAGTTCTACGGGTTTTTTTTATTTACAGCGTTCGATGTTCATTAAAATTGAACAGTTGCTTTCATTCTACTGGTCATTACGAAATCCAGCGATACCTAATATGTATAGTTTTTTCTGCGTTTTGATAGTGATAAAATAATTATAAAGTTGGACATGTTTTTTTTTTTTTGTCATATCTTGACCCCTATAACCTTTTGGTATTTATGTGTACGTAGTTGTATGTGGGCTCATTTTTTGCGGGGTGATCTGAACTTTTTAATGATACCATTCTGGGGTGTGTATGACTTTTTGATCACTTTTTATTTCATTTTTTTAGAAAAAAAAAGCGACAAAAAACAGCGAATCGCCATTTTGACGCTTTTTTCCGCCACACAATTTGCTGTATTGGAATTTTTTTTTATATTTTAAAAGTACAGGCATTTTCGGTCACGGTGATACCCATGATGTCTATATTTATTGTTATTTAGGTATTTATTTTTTAATTATACGGAAAGGGGGGGTGATTTAAGCTTTTATATTTTTTTTATTTTTTATATATTTTTTAAACTTTTTTTTTTACTTTTTTGTGATTATTTTAAAGCTCAAATATGAGCAAATAGATTGTGTTTTTTATTTTTTCTTTATGAGCAATCAGGGGTTTTCAATATTGAATTAAAAACCGAATTTGCTCATTTCTTATCCTGGCCTGCCATCTAGTGGCCAGAATAAGAATTGCACTTTGAAAGCTGTAAACCTCATCAGCGAGGTTTACAGCTTTCAGATCGTGTACAGACACCCCATTTGACCACATGGGGCGTCTGTACACCACAGGAAGCGAACGCTTCCGGGTTTATGCGCTACTAGATGCCGTGATCTCATGTGATCACGGCATCTAATGGCTGAAGAGGAAACCGCCAATGGCGGTAAGTACCCGCAAGTGTCTGCTGTTAGAAACAGCAGAGACTTGCTGGCCATGACGCCCGCCGCACGTGCGAGCGGGCGCCATGTTTCCGCATCGCCCCAGTGCCGTACATGTACAGCGCTGGTATCCTAAGGGTTAAAGAGGACCTGCCACCTCTCCTGACAGGTCTACGTTGGTAAATACTTGCATTACCCATAAAATAACAGTTCTGCAGCATCTTTTCTCATAATTCTGTTTTGTGCTGTTCCTCTGTTGTTCCCCTTGAACATTTATGAATAAATTGACTACTGAATGTTCTCCACTCCCCTTGTCAAATAGATTTGTCCCTGCACAGTCTGACAAACTGAAAGATGCTCCAGAATTGTTGTTTTATGAAGAATGCAAAGATTTACTAGGACATACATGTCAGGAGATGAGACACATTCTGTTTAATGATCTACGACTGATCACATAGGCACTTGTGATCAAGGCAGAGCGGGTGAAGGTCCAATTACTGTTTTAGAAGCAGAACAGTGCTCAGTAACAGCAGAGCTTACCAGTATGAACAAATCTGATGAATGGTGATGGAACTGCATGCAACATCTGAAACAAAGGTCTTCTAATATGGAGGTGATATTACACTGCTCCTCCAATAACTACAACCACACTATGTGTTATGAGCAGCCTATATCTCTAACACTTACCTTCCACAAATACAGACTCTGTGGTAGATGGGGCCAGTGATACATTGTCATCTGTGAAGATCCTCATCTTCGTAAAATTTGAGTCAAGTTCATCCATTTCTGCTGCTGTTGAGCTGTCACAGAATTAAGAAGAACACAACTTATAATAACAAGCTCAGCCCTGAGCGTCTACATACAGTGCCATGCAAAAGTATTCGGCCCCCTGGAACTTTTCAACCTTTTGCCACATTTCAGGCTTCAGACAAAAAGATATAACATTTTACATTTTTGGTGAAGAATCAACAAGTGGGTCACAATTGTGAAGTGGAACGAAATTTATTGGATCATTTAAACTTTTTTTGTAATAACAAAACTGAAAAGTGGGGCGTGCAAAATTATTCGGCCCCCTTGCATTAATACTTTGTTGCGCCACCTTTTGCTGCGATTACAGCTGCAAGTCGCTTGGGGTATGTCTCTATCAGTTTTGCACATCTAGAGACTGAAATTCTTATCCAGTCTTCCTCGCAAACCAGCTCGAGCTCTTTGAGGTTGGATGGAGAGCGTTTGTGAACAGCAGTTTTCAGCTCTTTCCACATATTCTCAATTGGATTCAGGTCTGGACTTTGACTTGGCCATTCTAAGACCTGGATACGTTTATTTTTTAACCATTCCATTGTAGATTTTGCTTTATGTTTGGGATCATTGTCTTGTTGGAAGATAAAATCTCCATCCTAGTCTCAGGTCTTTTGCAGACTCCAACAGGTTTTCATCCAGAATGGTCCTGTATTTGGCTCCATCCATCTTCCCATCAATTTTAACCATCTTCCCTGTCCCTGCTGATGAAAAGCAGGCCCAAACCATGATGCTGCCACCACCATGTTTGACAGTGGGGATGGTGTGTTCAGGGTGATGAGTGTTGCTTTTACGCCAAACATATAGTTTTGCATTGTTTCCAAAAAGTTGGATTTTGGTTTCATCTGACCAGAGCACCTTCTTCCACATGTTTGGTGTGTCTCCCAGGTGGCTTGTGGTAAACTGTAAACCAGACTTTTTATGGATATCTTTAAGAAATGGCTTTCTTCTTGCCACTCTTCCATAAAGGCCAGATTTGTGAAGTGTTCAACTGATTGTTGTCCTATGGACAGACTCTCCCACCTCAGCTGTAGATCTCTGCAGTTCATCCAGAGTGATCATGGGCCTCTTGGCTGCATCTCTGATCAGTCTTCTCCTTGTTTGAGATGAAAGTTTAGAGGGACGGCCGGGTCTTGGTAGATTTGCAGTGGTCTGATACTCCTTCCATTTCGATATGATCGCTTGCACAGTGCTCCTTGGGATGTTTAAAGCTTGGGAAATCTTTTGGTATCCAAATCCGGCTTTAAACTTCTCCACAACAGTATCACGGACCTGCCTGGTGTGTTCCTTGGTCTTCATGATGCAGAACCCTGAGACTATCACAGAGCAGGTGCATTTATACGGAGACTTGATTACACACAGGTGGATTCTATTTATCATCATCAGTTATTTAGGACAACATTGGATCATTCAGAGATCCTCAAGGAACTTCTGGAGTGAGTTTTCTGAACTGAAAGTAAATGGGACGAATAATTTTTGCACGTCCCACTATTTAGTTTTATTATTACAAAAAAAGTTTAAATGATCCAATAAATTTCGTTCCACTTCACAATTGTGACCCACTTGTTGTTGATTCTTCACCAAAAATTTAAAATGTTATATCTTTTTGTTTGAAGCCTGAAATGTGGCAAAAGGTTGAAAAGTTCCAGGGAGCCGAATACTTTCGCAAGGCACTGTAGAAGGAACCTACTCATAGAAACAGATTATTGGATAGAAACCTGAAACCTATTCACCAGATTTACAATGAAACAAAAAGGCTTTTGCAGTATGCTTTACATCAGCAGCACACTACAACAGATTAAGAATACTGGATGAAGGAGTATTTTCCCAAAACAGTTTTCCAAAAAGATAAAGCGTGGACAGAGAAGCAACTCATTTATGACCCTTCATACAAAAGCTTTTCATACAATTATAGCATATATTTCCTAGCATAAAGAAACCTCAAGTAACTTATAAAATCACACTAAAGCCACTGTGCTGTTCTAACATTACTTTCCTTCTCTTCCTACAGTCAGTGGAGTCATCTCACCTAAAGACTGTACAAAAAAAAAAAAAAAAGAAGGCAAAGACACAGATCTTACCTATTTCGGCTACCTGATGTTGCTTGTATTTCCACTCTTGAATTTCCTCTATTAGTGACAGTCATTCCGAGCCCCCGAGCTTGTACATGAGTCCCATCAAGCCCCACAATAGCAATGCGAGGATGATCCTTGAAAGAAGCTGCAACAGAGGCCAAGACTGAGTTGGAATAGGAGTAGCTGCCATTGTGCTGCAAGCCACTCTCTGTCTTTTGGCGCAAGGCAGAGAAAATCCGAAATGTCAAGAGCTCATTTTCCAAGATAAAGTTTCTGCCCCATTTTCTTGGATAAGAGCTGTAAAATGAAATTCTAGAGGGAAATGTCTGACAGCCATTTCCCTTGTCTCTTTTGAGGCCGGCATTGCCCATACTGCTCCCTGTTGCTGGTCACCTCTAAATGCTCTGTCAGTCTCAGGATTTCTAGTATGAAACGTTCTAGTGATGTTTCTAGAAACCCCTCCTGACGTCTAACTAACCGTTATTGACCGATCTTGCAAGGCTGGCAATTAAAGCAATTTCCCCTGGTGATGTTTGACAGCCAGTTGTATCTATAAGATAAATTACTTCAGCTCTCCTCCAAGGCAGGTGTGAACTGACAACCTGAACTGAAAACGGAACATGTGTAAAGCAGCTGTTCATTACCACAACCTCCTTTATGGATCTCTTATGTGAAAGTTGTCAGATGCATTAAAGTAAAAGTAAAAATATACTATACAGTGAGTGAGAACAAGTATGGCTTTTTATTTTTAACTATATATATATATATATATATATATATATATATATATATATCCATATATCTCTATCCATATATCTCTATCTGAATCATTGAATCATTCTGACCATTCTCAATAAGTTGGTGAGAGTTAGGAACTTGTCATTGTTGCCTATAGAAATCAATCACATCTTTCCATGCTGTTGAAAAAGGAATGCTGCCCGTTACAACCAATCACTCTGCAGTTAATATAGGGTTTTTTTTTTGTCAATTTTATAAATCTGCTCAAGTATTTGAGAAAATCAAAGCAGATTTAAACCTTTATGTTTGCCACTGTGTAGTGCTTCGAGCAGCCAGACCAACTCTGAACATTTTTAGTTTTTACAAATCATTCTCTTGGGCTGGGACAAAATAGATAAAGTGGAAATGCCAGCTACCTATAAAACAAATACTGCAAACACCATACAAAAAGTATTTTTTAATCACTTTTATTCATCCTTGTTGGATGTGCACACAATATATATCATCCTTTTCATGAATCAAATGTCATCATTTACTGTGACTAACATCTTTATGATCAGGTGTATTCAAGGCACTGTAACACAGTCACAGCTGTCCACATCCTCAAAGGATCTCTATATCTTCACACTAGCACAATTCGTTCATATGGTGTTCTTTCTGTGGAGTGCTGTATATAAATTACTGCAAAGATAACCAGAACCATGCTGTACAGAGCTCCACTTCACCCAACCGGCTAACCATCTGATGTGTACAACCACAATAGCAAATGTTGGGGAAATAAGGATCGGGCAGTTTCATTTGAACTGCATGACCCTATTGATCTCAGGGAGATAAGCTGCAGGATGTGTTTGGCACCAGCTTCCCCCCCACCCTCTATTCAGAATAAATGCATGATGAACAGGAGACATAGCTGTTGGTCAAACAAGCATTCAGCAGACAAATATCTCATGTTTATGGCCAGCCCTGGGAAAAAAAAAAAAAAAAACATTGTGCCCTTTCTAGAATTACACTTTTCTTTTTTTCCTAACCGTTATGGCTGTGGACACTTGAAATGTCAAAAATGTTTTTTATATATAGGTATATTAGCAGTTACCAGTCTGCAATCGTCATTTCTTCATCCATTTTTAAACCCTCTTGATAATGTAGTTTGCAACCTGCTCGTAGTTCCTGATATCTCATGTGACTATGTCTCAGTAATACATGCTAGATCTGATTGTCTAGGATGCTGCTGTCTTCACTAGCTCTAAGGTATCATCAGCACAGCTTTATTCCTGCACTAATTACTTCTTCTAAAGCCCATGAGAGAGCTCATCTCACTTACACAGCCAGTCAATGATGCTGAAGAGCCTGCAATGTCCTATCCTCCTACAAAGTTTTCCATGTTTCCAGACTTTTGAGAAGGGATGCAAAAGAGCCCTTAACAAGCTCTGCCTCTAATGCCCCACTCCTTAATTGGGGTGGCTCATTTGCATCCCTTCTTCTCAGAATTCCAGAAGAGCATATATGGCCTATAAGTCTCCTCATGCCGATTAAGGAATGAAGAGGTACATCCAAATCCTGACTTAGGCCCCTTTCACACGAGCGGGAGACTCGGACGTCTCCCGCATCGTGTGCCGTGTACTGAACTGCTGGCACTGAACGGGGTTACATAGCATTATACTGATTTATGATGCTATGCAACCCTTACAGGTCTGAAATGTGCTGGATAACACTGTCAGCATTATGTCAGTGTAATATAATACATTCCAGAACTGTAAGGGTTACATAGCATCATAAATCAGTATAATGCTATGTAACCCCCGTTCAGTGCCAGCAGTTCAGTACACGGCACACGATGTGGGAGACGTCAGAGTCTCCCGCTCGTGTGAAAGGGGCCTTAGGCCTCCCACCCAGTTATGGCAGTGCTCTCTGCTCTGCACTGATGAGGGGCAGTCACCTACAAACAGCTGTCTGCAGATGAGATGCTGGCTTGTGACCCTATTTAAAGGGTTGAACACTGACTTATAGGATCATATATCTGGTAGCATTAGAGGCAGTGCTTTTAAAGAGTTTATTTGCATTCCCTTCTTCCCAGAAATCTAGAAGAGCACGTATGGACTATAATGCCCCTTTCACACGAGCGGGAGACTCGCATGTCTCCCGCAACGCATCTACAGGGCTGGACTCCGGCACTGACTGGGATCGCATATAATGCTATGCGATCCCTGTCAGTGCCGAGTCCAGCCCTGTAGATGCGTTGCGGGAGACATGCGAGTCTCCCGCTCGTGTGAAAGGGGCATAAGTCTCCTCACGCAGGTGCTCTCCCAAAGGAGAGTTCGTACCCCCCAAATCCAGAGTTTTGTACACAGCGAATCTCCCCTGCTAACTGTCATGTGTGTGCCTTCCTACGTATTTGTAGCCTGTGTGAGCTGCTCTCCTTGTATTCTCTGCCCCTCTACAACCTCTCACTGCTATCTCTGTGCCAAGATGTCCATACCCTTACAACAAGTAGTTCAGATACTGTGGGAAAAATTTACTAATGAAAAAGCACCAGTTTTTGGCACAATTTGTGCCAAGGAGATGGTGTGCAATGCATCACATTTACTAAACATTTGATACACGTTTTTAAGCTTTTTCCGCTTCGCCTGACAAAGGGTTGTGGCTTTGCTAGAAAGGGCATTGCCTAAAAGCAGCGCCGCACGTGAAACTTTTGGCAAATTTTTTGGAGTAAAACTAGGCCAACTTATATATGGTATAAACTGACAGTTTTTTGTCATAAACACAATTCTGGTGTAAATCTGGTGCAGGATTTACGACGCTCCGGATTTACAAAGGTCTAAGCGCTAGAATAGTAAATTTGTCTAATATTAGCACTGTGATTCATATTTATAAACTGTGTAAAGCACGACACTATTAGTAAATCTGCTCGTGTCTCAATTTGCTGTAGTGGAGTTGATCTGAAATGGTATGAAGTATAACACTACAAATATTAATGGTAAAGGTAGGCCACCCATTATGCTTAAAGCCAAACTATTCAGTGCAAGAAAGTTGCATTAGTATGGGCCATTGGGAAGAATGAAAATCAGACTGGCCACTTGCAGAGATTTAGGTTTAAGACCCTTTTGAAATATTAAAACGACTAAATGAAAAAAAAACATATACAGTACCTTGCTGATATGACACAGATGATATCTGACTAGACGTTACTGGCTTGTGGGAACTGTCCTTCTGTAGAAGAAATAAGTAGTTGTAATGTAAGATGTTCGCATTAGGTAACCCCTCTGTCATTCGACCCTCAAGAAATTATACCACTGATACATTTGGCATCACAGTATCATTCGTACACAACTGTCATTAAAGGGGTTCTCCGGATTGTGCCGTACATTGGGCACATAAACCTACCTGGTGTTAGATCCCACAGTGCGACTCTCTCACTAGCACTGTAGCAAGAGATTCAAACCTGTGCATGTGCTTCGGGTTCTAACCCCAGGTTAGGATCACGTGCCTCATGTACACAGCGTGACCCCGGAGGTGGTCGCCACACGGGATTGCAGAATCCCTTTACAGTAATCTATAGCACTCATCAAGCATACTACTAGCTGGTATGTAACAGCAGGACGTAACTATAGCACACAAAATACATTCCCCTGATAACATGAAGGGCATCTGGCTCTGAATACTTTTTGAACTGCTTGGAATAAAAAATAAAATTAAAAAAAGGATACCAATGGGATACTGAATAAATTCTATGGGTATAGCATCACCTGCTGTATGTTCTTTTTCTTATTTCTCTGTCCAACTCTGTAGCATTGCTAAGGTGGTTGCACATGTTTAACCCCTTCAGGACACAGCCATTTTTCACCTTCCTGATGGCCAAATTTTGCAAATCTGACTTGTCTCCTGCTGTCAGGTCCTTTGACACCGGACAGCAGGAGAGATCACTACTCTGCCCTCTGGATGTCAAAGGACCTGTGGTTCCTCGCACTACCAGCGTCAACGCGACTGATGCTGTGTCATCCTCCCTATCCCTCCTGCTCCAGGACACAAGCCAGAAGAGGCTGCTGCATGTATGCACACTCAGGTGAGTTTTTTTGCCAGCCATTTGACAATAAGGGGGTTTGGGGGCAGGGCGCATTAAGGTGACCACTGTACATTACTAGGGGCAGTACTGGGGAAGGGGACATTACTGGGGGCTCTATAGTGACATTACTGGGGGCAGGGGGGAAATTACTGGGGGCTCTACAGTGACCACTACAGGTATATTACTGGGGTGTGAGAGCATTACTGGAGGGCAAGGGGAGGACATTACTAGGGGCATTATTATTACGGAGGGCACTGTGGAGCATCATTATTACTGGAGGAACAATATGGGGCATTATTTTTACGGGGGACACAATACAATACATAATATTAATACTGGGGGCATTATAATAATATGAGGTGGAATTTTTAATACTGGGGCACTGTGGGGACATTGATATTACTGGGTGAATTATGGGCGGCACTTTTTTTGTTGCTGGGGGCAGGCATTATCATCACTGGTGGTATTATAGAGGGCATTATTATTTTTACAGTACATTATTTGGGGGCATTGGGGAGCACAGCAGGCTCAGTATTGGGTTAGCAGTAGGATGACAATGTTGGGGCACCAGGGTCAGGAGGATAATGATAAAAAAGTGAGGAACCTAAGATGTCTGTGTGTGAAACTCTGCATAGATGGAACACGGCTAGAAAATGTCGCCATGTGTTATCTGGTCCTAACAGAGAAGATAAGGAAAGAGAATGTCTACATCAGAGGAGACAGCACTGGATGTGAGAGGTATGTGACGCTGTAAGACCAGTCAGAATACTGATGGTAGGGCTGACACTCTGCTGTTGCTTGTGTTTTAACTCTTCATCCCCTTTCTCCAAGGGGAGGACAGGACATGGCAGTTGACACTGGGCACCACAGAGGGGCAGCTTCTAGAGAGGTTTTGGCCTCTTCTGGAGCAGTATATTGTTCTGCACGGAGCCAAATAAAGAACTGCGGCATGATATACTGCTCCCTCTATGGTATTTCTGGCCCTGCCTACTCATGTTGACCCCACCTTCTCTCAATCTGGGCCCGCCCACAACATAGGGCCATTTTTAATTCCTAATCCGCCCCTGTCAATATGTTTTACCTTTATTTATTTTAAAAAAATCCCAAATTTACTGAAAGTTTTGAAAAATTTGCTATTTTCTATATTTGAATTTCTCTGCTTTTAAGATGGATAGCGATAAAGCCTCATTCACAAGTCTGTGTCCGTGCTCAAATCCATGAGGGTGGTCAGCGATGCATACGTGTTGGGTCTGTTTTTTGCTGTCCGTGTGCCATCCGTTTTTCACTGACAATGAACAGCTGAAAAATAATTTTCAAAGCAATGATCCTAATGATCCATGAAAAACGGATGCAACACGGATGGCATCCATGGTTTTCACAGACCCATAGACTATAATGGGTGCGATGGATTTGTGAACATGGACAAAATAGAGCATGCATCCGTGCTAAAAAACACTGACCGTACTGAAACACTGATGTGTGTATACACACATTAAAATGAATGGGGACGTGTGCTGTCCGTGGAGAACACTTACAGCACAAGTCCGTGGAACAGACGTGTGAATGAGGCTTAACTCATAAAATAGTTATTCACCATATGTCTACTTTATGTTGGAATCATTTTGTAAATGTAATTTTATTTTTCAGGACAATAGAAAGCTTAGAAGTATTTTTTAAAATTTTCAAGATAATTTCCAAAACCCACTTTGTGACGTCCATACATAATAGAAAACACCCATTAATGACCCCATTTTAGAAACAACACAAAATGTAACTTTTTTTAAAATATTTTCCATTATAATCCATTTTTCCTGTAACACAGCAAGGGTTAACAGCAAAAAAAACCTGAATATTTATTACCCCGATTCTGCAGTTTACAGAAACACCCCATATGTGCTTGTAAACGGCTGTATGGGCACACTGCTGGGCTCAGAGAAGGATCATCATCAGCATTTGAGGCCTAGTTTGGCGATTTAGGCTAGTGCTACACAACGACATTTGTCGTGTGACAGTCGCAGTAATGTCACGTGACAATTTTTATAATGCAAGTCTATCTGCAAGACCATCATTATAAAAATCGTCGCGCGACAATACAGTGTAGTTGCAGTGTAGTTGTGCCCTATGTATCACAACACATGTCATTGTGTAGCCCTAGCCTTATACAGCACTGCCTGGTAACCATAGAAGCTCTGATGTGAAATAAAACTGTTGGACGCACACAGCCACTGTCCGTATTTTTGTGAACTGCAAAATATATATGGTTGTGTGCATGAGGCCTTAATCATGCACCAGGTAAGTTTGCAGCCAGTTGTACAGCAAGTTTTCAAGGTTGCTTAATAGATTTTAACCCTTTAATTGCCAATTAAGAGAGACAGACTAAAGGGGGATTTCATCAGACAGGCTGCCTGTGTGTTAGCTACAAAGTACTGAAAAGCACAGTAAAAGAGACAACAGAGGGATTACACACACACACAAATGTAAAAGAAACGGGTCAGTAGAGGGACATTACCTGGCACCGCGCAGAGCAGAAACCAACACGGCTGTCCGTGCTCTCCCATCCATTCACTGGGCAGCAAAGCTTGACATATTAAGCTACATGCTACACTGGTTTCTCACTGAAGTTCTTTCCCATATGACAAGACTCTCAGATCTTTCAGACAAAATTAGATTTCATGGGACGAGGAGCACGTAATATGTGCACAGGCAAATATGCCATAACATGTCCCGCATGTGTAACTCTCTGCCATTGCTTTCAGAATTGAAGGGGTTGTCTGGGCTGTAGATACTGATGACCTATCCTTAGGACAGGTCCTAATATCAGATCAGCAGTGGTCGACACACAGCACCCCTACTTATCAGCTGTTTGGCGGGTGACGACCTGCTGTCATCCAGTAAGGCCACTACAAAATGAATGGAGTGGTGCATCTGGCTGCACCTGTTGGGGGTCATTTACAGGTCCCTCTTTACTGGCGGAGGAAGAGCTTAATCTATGACGAGGCTCCGGCTTCATCATAAATTAGGTGCACTGCCCGCAATCTGGACGCCTGAAGTAAAAACTACTCCAGCCCCTGACTGGATTCATTTTCCCTCCGCTTTCACGCCTGGTTCCAGATAGTAAAACCTAGCCCGGCCCCTGCCACTCCCAAATGGCAAGCAAGGTGCAAAATGCCTGTGTGACAAAATATTGCTGCACGGGCGTTGAAAACTGACGTTAAGTGACCCCCAGTGTTCTATTTCTGACATCTGCTATCTACCATTGTGTGTGCAGGTTGTTGGAAGCCCACTGATCTCATATTCTGATAAGGTCACCAATAGCTAGAGATTGGAAAACCCTTTTACAAATATAGGTGTAAAGCAGAAAAATACCTTTGTTTTGCTGCTGGTACATTCAGGTAGTAAGGTCTTGCAGTTTTTATGGACATTTACAGCACAATCTGTAAAAAAAAAAAAATAAAATAAATTAACATTCATAACATAGGAACGAAAACTGCATGATTTGGAGAATGTGAAAGAAGAAAGCATACAAAAAGTTAAGCAAGATAGCACGTGTTAGTAGCCAGTCAGCAAGCAAGGTGAAAAAGCAAGGTGTAGTAGTAGTCAGCGTGCGAGATGAGAAAGCTACCACGTGTTAGTAGCCAGTCAGCAAGCAAGGTGAAAAAGCAAGGTGTAGTAGTAGTCAGCGTGCGAGATGAGAAAGCTACCACGTGTTAGTAGCCAGTCAGCGAGCAAACACTGGGGACAAACAGAAAAAATGCTCAGGTATCAAAAAGATATAAGGTCCAATAGTATAAAAAAAATCTAAAAGCCACTAGAAACAGTTCTCGGTTCCAAACTGAACCCCCCTCTTACAAGTTATTTGAGAGAATACAACATTCATTGTGAAAGAAAATGACAAGAGGTTGAGGAAGTAAAATAATGGTTTTATAGAACTGCAACTCATTACAAAGTACAGCAAGAGATAGATAAGGTCAGATATGAAACCAGCTTGCCTTGAATGTCATGTGAAAAATATCAGCCAAGTCAGAAAAACACAGAGAAGCCTGACTGGCCAACGTCCACATTACTAGTCATATTTTCACATATAAGGATTTGTTCACAGTAGCATTACGCAATCTGCTAGGCTGTACTAGCCGAGGAACAGCCTACTGGAGTTCACTGTATCTGGAACCACTGGATCCCCATTAACTACACTGGGATCCAGCTGCTTTTGGCCAGATAAAAAGTTGTGCGTGCTGGATTTCTACGTGCAGGATTAAAGCGTTTCTCTGAGCCTTCATGAAAATCCCGCTGTGCGCTGAACTGTGGAGGGATAGTCTCAGTACTTACACATCCGCTGCATCACCGTCTCCGGGATGGGCTCTTCCGCTCAGGTCCTGACTGGAGGTGTTCCTGAGTCTTCCTGTTCAGCTACATATACAGTATAACTGGATAGGAACTGATTGGAAGAGCCACCAGGCAGCGTGTGCGAAGCAGAGGTGTTGGTGCGACGGAGAGGTAAGTACTGAGAAGACTTTCTTCCCTCCACAGGTTAGCACATAGCAAGTTTTTCAAGAAAGCCTGGAGAACCCCTTTAACAGCCTATATGTGAATATTCTATGTAAGTTTTTTGGTCCTCTGGATATAATTTTCAAAGTCACTCCATGTATTGTGCTCCCTGTCCTGGCTCTTCAATGTCCTACTCTTAGGACTGGACTCAGTGAGGCAATTCACTCCAACCAGAGAGAGAGGGGGGGGGATGGGGGGAGTGACTCAATTAGGCCTCTTTCACACTAGCGGGCAGCACGGATCCGGCACCTAAAGGGTGCCGACGGATCCATACTGCCGCTGATACATGTGTGGAGCCAGAGCAGCGCTCCGGCCCCAGACATGTTGACACAGACACAGAGAACATACATACACACACATACATACTTACATACTCCAGCCCGGGACGCTGGCAGCACGTCTTCACGCGCCTCCTGCGCGCAGTGATGACGATTCCCCACAGAGCCCTCTGCTGGGCGCAGTGGGGAAACGTCATAGCTGCGCGCAGGAGGTGCGTGAAGACATGCTGCCAGCGTCCCTGGCTGGAGTATGTATGTGTTTGTGTATGTGTGTGTGTGTGTGTGTGTGTGTGTGTGTATGTATGTATGTATGTATGTATGTATGTCTGTATGTATGTATTTCTGTATATGTGTAGTCGGATCCGGAATGACCCCCCATTGCAAGTCAATGGAGGACAGATCCGGATTACTGGTGTGTCACACCAAACGGATCCGTCCCCATTGACTTGCATTGGGGGTCATTCCGGATCCGTCTTGGTGCGGATGCCTGGACCGGAGAGCAAACTGCAGCATGCTGCGGTTTGTTCTCCGGTCTGAAGACGGAACGGAATGCTTTCAGGAGCATTCCGTTGTCTTCAGTTCAGTTTTGTCTCCATTGACAATGAATGGGGACAAAACTGAAGCGTTTTTTTTCCGGTATTGAGCCCCTATGACGGAACTCAATACCGGAAATTAAAAACGCTAGTGTGAAAGTAGCCTTAGAGAGTCACACATTCTATATTCTACAACTACTATAAACTTGTAGATTACATATTCCCCTCACAGCAGCAGTAAACTGCCAATAAGTTACTCGATTACTAAGACTGGCCTTTTAGTCTGGGTTTAGATTTCCCTCTGTGATGCAGTAAGATTTGGCTAATTTAAGACAAGGCATGCACCTCATCATAAATGAAGCAAATCTGATGCAGTCTGTGCACCTGGATAGGAACCACTCCAGCCCCTGGTTACAGCAGTTTTCGGCCAACATTTATGCCTAAAAGTTACTAAATTTGTCGTGGCCATAGATCCAGCATGGCCTCACTGGGGTTAAGCCGGTGGTGCGACTAAATATTGTCGCATAGCCTGTTCAAAAGGGACTTGCAAGAATTTTATGACTAACATAGTCGCAAGTCCCTTAAGAAATGACCCCCAATAATTTTCAATGGTATAGTACAGATCAAATGAAAATTAAAAACAGCAAAAAAGTCTAATTAATAATTGTTTACTCTGTATATTGAGTCTAAAAAATGTCCCTTTCTGGTGTAAGTGTCCCTTTAAAGGAGGACCTGTCACCACTCCTGATATGTCTATTTTAGTAACTAATTGTATTCCACATGAAATTAAAATTCTGGAGCATTTATTCTTATGACCGTGTTTTGCCATTCTCCTTCTATTCTTGCAAGAGGTTTATGGATAGAGGTACAGATAGGAGTTACCAGTCGAGCATTGACCAATCAATGTTGTCAGTGGCAGACTTCAACTGGTACCACCCAAACCTGACAAGAAAATGCACCCCATCTGCAATGTGCAATCCTGGCTTCACATGCTTAGACCCGGTGGGTTTGAAAGGGTTGCTGGCAAAACACACCTGCAGCTGAGCTTTAAAAATGTCTGTGCTACCTTCTGGCACAGCTTGTCAAGTTATTAATGTTCCCTGCAGTCCCTGCTGTGCGGGCATTGATCACAAACTAACACGGTGAAGACATATTGATCTCAGCAGAATTGAACCATGCTGCTTGACCTGTACTTTCATCCACCACTTACAGAAGACCTAATTATCTCAAAACAAAGTCCACATTTCCAGCCTGAAAACTCCCTCCTACTCAAGGATGGTTTTTACCAAAGACAGAATGAAACCTTTCTCCAGCCTGTAAATTTACCTTTAGCAAAACGCCTTATATAACAACTATTTGTGGAGCTGGAAATAAGGATTATGTAAACCCAACAACTCCCAGGGAAAAGTTACAACACAATTAAACTTACCTTGTCCCCGCCACTCCGGTCCTGCCCCTTAGCTTTGGCAGCCAGGCTGCAGCCAATGACGGCCCTCACGGTGCCATGTCTCCAAGCAGCATGTGACCCAGTGGGGACCAGAAGATAGCCAACCACAGCCCGGGTGCATGAGCAGAGAGGCATGGTCTAGGTGTGTATGATTCTTGTATTAAGTCAAGCACTCTCAAGAGCGAGGAGATACCTGACAACCCATGTAAGGCATATTGGGGGGGGGGGGGGGGGGAGAGTCATTTATGATGGGTGCTATGCCAACCTCTGGTATATAAAAGTCTCAAGACCAAAATATTTTTTCGCACGGCTGTTGGGAATGGTGAGGGCATTATAGGAGTGTGGTGAGGGATGAGTCAGAGAATTGGGCCAGACACATTCCCCAGGTGTAAAAGTGGAGTGAAAACTACTCCAGTCAGGGGCCGGAGTAGTTTTTACTCCAGGCACTCATCATAAATTAGCCGAATCCTCCAGTGCAGGAAGGTGGGAGGGGGGGGGAGAAACAAAGACCGGTGTAAAATGATGCTCTTTGTAACTGACTCCCCTACACATACAATGTCACAAACAGAATTTTATCACACAGCCGCCAATGGCTGCACATGGAGTGGGCTCAGTCAGCTCCTGAGCCCGTTCTGTATACCCCTTTTGGTATTATGACATATGTATGTCATTTCTTGGGAAGGGGTTAAACATACAGGCCTATTTAGTAATTAGCCTATACTGAGCCCCAAAAAGTTGCAATTTGCACAAGAATTTCACTTTTGTATTGCTCAGGGTGCTGCCGTAAGTCTCAGCTGCTCTGCGTTTTTGGTGCAGCAAAAAAGTATGTGGTTTTTCAACAACACCTGCATCTATGGTGCATCGTCTTATAGCAAAATGAAACACAAAGCAAAACTGAATTACATTAGTTACATAATAGTGTTACATTATGGTCATTTGAACGAGCCATCCACTGAAGTGAATGGATAATAACTAGGGAATGAGCGAATCCACTTCAGATGAAACCTCCGAAGTCGATTTGCATAAAACTTTGTTCCAATACGAAGCAGGAGATTAATTTGTACGGTAAAAAAACATTTCCCGTACCTCTGAACCAAACCCACGTTCGGGAAATGTTTTTTTACAATACAAATTAATTTATGAAGTACAAGACTTCACGAAGCAATAACGTCGGCTCATCTGAGCCAATACACGTATTAGAGCGAAGTTTCATCCGAAGTCGATTCGCTCATCCCTAGTAATTACACCTGCTCACCACTGTGATGTCGACGGCGAGCAGGTACACAATGAAGAGAAGGCAGCGCTGGCACAACGTGCGGCCTTCTCTTCAACCAGCTGATCGGCAGTGGTGCTGGGTGTCAGACCCCCACCGATCTGATATTTATGCCTTGGGATGAAAGATCCGAAGTCGATTCGCATAAAACTTTGTTAGAATAATTCAATTTTTTAAGTTATTACGTGAAGTCTCGCGAGACTTTGCAAAGTAATAACTTCAACTCATCAGAGCCAATACATTCTAATACTGTAAGGAGCGCTTCCTCCGTACAGTATTAGAACGAAGTTTTATGCAAATAGACTTCTGATGTTTCACCCGAAGGCGATTCGCTCATCCCTATTTATGACCTATCTTGAGGAAATGTCATCAATAAAAATATCTCGGAAAACCCCTTTATGTCTGCTGTGTATTTTCCATTGTTGGAAGAAATCCATAATAAACGCAGGTTGTTGAAAAAAACCACGTGTTTTTTTTAATGTGGTATGTTACTGCACCCAAAATGCAGCACCCCTAGAGTACAGGAGTAAAACTACATGGTCAAGTTTCTGCTTCCAGTTTTAGAAACCAACATCAGGGGTGGATCATAAAAGAGAAAGTCTAAAGGACATATGTTTGCATGTGACATCCGTAGAACAAGTTCTATTTTTTTGCGGTGCGGAGGCACAGACAGAAACGGAAGCACTCCGCAGTGCTTCCATGGGGTTCTGTGCCTTGGTTCTGCTCCTTCTGGATTGCGGACCCCATCCCTGATACGGTTTGCACACGGCCGGTGCCCATATATTGTGGACCCGCTGTTTGCAGACCGCAATGCGGGCATGGCTGGGCAACAGCCGTGTGCCTGGGCCCTAGATGTGAAAAGTTCCTGATTTGTGGTAAAGCTATATAGCTGCTCTGAATAGCTGGACCTCTACAATGCGTAATAAACAGCAATTAAAGTGACTCACACTGACACGTACAATTAATAATCCAGTCTATAATTAGCTGTGAGCGTATTCACTGCAACGAGAAAACATACTGCTTAAGACTGATGACAGGAATAATAAGGACATTTCCCAATGTTCACCACACAACTGATGTTATCAATGTGGCTGCAACCATTGGGCTATGTTCACACAGCTATATCTGCAGCACAAACATTTTATAGCGTTTAGCACATTCCGTATTGCCTTCACCTACTTCCTCATTGACATCTATAGAAATCTGCTTCTCAGCTGCTGAGAGCACATGGTTGTGTACAAGGTGTGCACACGGTTCGGGGTTTTTAATTTGAAATCAACGGGAAGCTGTTGATAGTGTTTTGAATGTGGTACTGCATTCACATGGCCACACGAGGTTCGTGAACTGCAGTCCATGTAACTGCCACATTTTCCAGACCGACCGTGATATATAATGCTGTTAACCCCAGCATCGTAGCGGAGCAGCTCACCGCCAAAATGAAACGGGGGCTACCAAATGTGCATCTTAAACAACAGTCCAGTGAACTCTACAGCGTATGGAGCTCCGAAGCAGGAGGATGGTCACTGCACCTCTGCTAACAAAGTTGCAAGGGCAGAAAATGCTTCAGTTTTCATAGAAGTATCGGAATTAGATCTCCGCAGATTGGTAATGGGTTGCCTTCTCCAATGAGTCACCTTGAATGGATTGACCTTGGCGCATCAGGCGAGAAACGTCGGAGAAGAAACACCCTTCAACTGCTTCCATTGCTGAAAAAACACAAGCTGGTGGTGGCAGTGTTATGGTCTGGGGAATATTTTTGCGGAATTCCCTCGGCCCATTCATCCAGATGAAAGACACTTTCAACTGATTTGGGTATGAGTCCATCCTTTCAGACCATGTACATTCATATATGCTGATTGTCTTCCCTGGAGTGGATGGGATCTTCCAGCAAGACAATGCGACATGTCACAGAAATGTCCAACATTGGATGGGAAGAGTATGACCAACACTTCCAAGTAATACCTTAGGCCACCTAATTTCCAAGACCTGGACCCAATTGACCATCTGTGTGACCACCTCTATCGTCGTGTTTGCTCTATGGATTCTTCCCATGTACCCTTCAGCAGCTGTGGGAAGCACAGCAGTCAGTGTGGCTCCAGATACCTGTGACAACCTACCAAGACCTTATAGAGTCACTCTCAGCCCATCTAGTTGTACATGGTGGTTATTCTGGATACTAGCTGGTGGTCATAATAATGTGACTCAACTGCGTAGGTACATACATAGGACATATTCATGTCCGGTATGAACAACAAGCCGTTGATGAATCTGGTATATGCTACCCTGGATACTAGTCATATGGTGCACCCCTAAGAACAAATGCTGTGGACTTTTAGAGTTTGTCCAGAAGGAACATAAAATGCAGCACAAAATCTGTTACAAAATCCGCATAAGTTGCATGTGAATTTCCTGCGGCTTTCATCCTCTGCACTGCAAAAGGAGAAATCCAAGGTGAAAATCCGCAGCTTGTACGGACATTGGATTTAAAATCAACCTTGCAAAAGTCAGTTTTTCCATGGATTTCGTGCCATTTTTACACAGCACATTTGTTGAATTCTTAACCAAATTGCTGCTACTGTAATATACATGCAGATTTTTCACAGGGAACTCTCTTATGGAAAGTCTGCAGCATTCCTGCCCCATGTGGGTCTCTGCACATCAGTTTGGTTTTTAACCGATCTTGTTTGTATTCAGGAAAAAAGGCAGCATGTTCTGTATTGTGCAGTTTTCATGCAGCCTTTCCCCACAGAAATAGGTACTGAGTGAATAACACAGGGCATCTGGATGCAATGCATTTTTCACTGATTGTTACTAGAAGGTTGCCAATTCCTCAGTTTATTATTTTTTTTATGCGTGTAAAAAACGGTTGCAAAATGGAACACAGTGGCAGACAAAACTGATTCATCTTGCTTGCAAAACCATCAGTTTTTCCCTGAACAGAGCTACACATTTATGTAAAAGAGGCCTTAAAGAAGCTCTGTCACCAGGATCAACCCTATTAACCCCTTAAGGACCCTGCCATTTTTCACCTTAAAGGGAACCTGTCATCTCCAAAACACCCCCTGAACTAGAGTAAGTGTTGTATAGTGTAAGTGATGCTGAATCCGAATATGTAAGTTTTATCTTCATACTCACTTCCATTCTGATGTTGTGCTCCCACAAACCTGCAGTAAAATGCACTCACTGGACTCCGGTGCTCACTCACATAATGCAGAGGACTCAAAGAAGAGTCCTCTCAATGTATTTTACTGCTGATTTGTGGGAGCACAGCGTCGGAATGGAAGTGAGTATGAAGATAAAACTTACATATTCGGATTCAGCATCACTTACACTATACACTGCTTACTCTAGTTCAGGGGGTGTTTCGGAGATGACAGGTTCCCTTTAAGGACCAGGCCATTTTTAGCAAATCTGACATGTCTCACTTTATGTGGTGATAACTTTAAAATGCTTTTACTTATCCAGGCCATTCTGAAATTGTTTTCTCGTCACATATTGTACTTCTTGACAGTGGTAAATTTGAGTCAAACTATTTCATTTTTTTTTTTTAAATACCAAATTTCCCCAAAATTTAGAAAAATTTGCAAATTTCAATTTCTCTACTTTTAAAATACATAGTAATACCTCCAAAAATAGTTATCACTTTACATTCCCCATATGTCTACTTCATGTTTGGATCATTTTGAAAATTACATTTTATTTATTTTTGGGACATTAGAAGGCTTAGAAGTTTAGAACAAGATCTTGAAATTTTTCACAAAATTTCCAAAACCCACTTTTAAGGACTAGTTCAGGTCTGAAGTCACTTTGTGAGGCTTACATAACAGAAACCACCCAAAAATGACCCCATTTTAGAAACTACACCCCTCGAGGTAAATTTCTGAATTTCACTTTTTTGGCAGATTTTCCATATAAATCAATTTTTTCCATTAACAAAGCAAGGGTTAACAGCCAAACAAAGCTCAATATTTATTACCCTGATTCTGTAGTTTACAGAAACACCCCATTTGTGATCGTAAACTGCTGTACGGGTACACGGCAGGGCGCAGAAGGAAAGGAATGCCATATGGTTTTTGGAGGGCACATTTCAATGGAAAAATTTTAAGTTGTCATGTCACATTTGAAGACCACCCCTAGAGTAGAAACTCCAAAAAAGTGACCCCATTTTGATTTTGGAAGCTACAGGATAAGGTGGCAGTTTTTTTGGTACTATTTTAGGGTACATACGATTTTTGGTTGCTCTATATTACACTTTTTGTGAGGCAAGGTCACAAAAATAGCTGTTTTGGGATTGTTTTTAATTTTTGTTATTTACAACGTTTATCTGACAGGTTAGATCATGTGATATTTTTATAGAGCAGGTTGTTATGGACGCGGCAATATCTAACATGTATACTTTTTTTTTTATTTAAGTTTTACACAATAATATTTTTGAAACAAACAAAAAAAAAAATCATGTTTTAGTGTCTCCATAGTCTGAGATCTGTAGTTTTTTTTATTTTTTGGGCGATTGTCTCAGGTAGGGGCTAGTTTTTTGCAGGATGAGATGACGGTTTGATTGGTATTATTTTTGGGTACATATGACTTTTTGATCGCTTGGTATTACATTTTTTGTGATGAAAGGTGACAAAAAAATGGCTTTTAGCACAGCTTTTATTTTTTATGGTGTTGACCGGGCGGGGTGGATCATGTGATATTTTTATAGAGCAGGTTTTTACGGATGCGACGAAACCTAATATGCATGTTTTTTTTTCTTTTTTTCTATTTTTTACAATTTTATATGTCACTTTTATGGGAAAAGGGCTTTTTTTTTTTTAAATTGAAACTTTATTTTTTTTATTGTTAAAAACACTTATTTTACTTTTTTACTAATGTCCCACTATGGGACTTCAACATTACAGGGTCTGATCCCTGTTTCAATGCAGCACAATACATCTGTATTGTACTGCATTGACTATCCGTGTATTACACACTGTAATACACCGATAGATTGCCTATAAGACCCAGCCTGGGCCTCATAGGCTTCCATAGCTGTCGGGCTCCCAGGCCTCTGAGAGGCTTGGGGTTGCCATGGCAACCATCGGTTCCCCGCGATCGTAAGGGAGCGCTGACAGCGGCATATGAGGGGTTAATCCACCGGCATCGGCCTCATCTCCAATGCTGGTGGATGCAGCAGGGATCCGGCTGTCACTGACTGGCCTGTCTCTGCTCCTAATAGGGGCACCCGAGATGGGGGGGAAGAAAGGACCCCAGGACGAGAATGCTCGTCCTGGGGCACTAAGTACCCGCAATTTAGGACAAGCATTCTCGTCCTGGGTCTTTAAGGTGTTAAACCCGCCATACTGGCTGGTAGAGCTCATCATGCTGATTAAAACTATACCTTTCTTTTGTCTGTATGATAAATAGCTGCAGAGAAATCCGTGTTTTTATTTATATGCAAATGAGTGATTCGAGCACTCAGAGGCGGGGCTGAATATTCTGAGCACTGCTCTGTAACACCCCCTGTGCTCTGCACATGCCCCCCTACCACTGACTGACAGGACTAGACAGCAGGCTGAGGGCAGAGCAGTGTGCTAGCATGTAAATATCACATACACTATAGCTGCCCCACACTGAGATCTGCTCAGAAAGCTAATACACATATACCAGTTTTTTTCACAGTCAGAATATATGATTATACAGACACCAGTGATATGTGTTAGTTTATAAGCCTAGAAAAGACTGGCTTCTGTGTGGTAATGCTATAGCTTGGTGGTTAAGTGGTAGGCTTTGTATGTATAGATCCCAGGTTTGAATCTTGTGACAAACTTAAAGGGGTTGTCCGGGTTCAGAGCTGAACCCGGACATACCTTTCAATTCACCCAGGCAGCCCGCCTGAACAGGGCATCGGAGCATCCTATGCCCTCCTTTGCCCTGCGCTAATTAGCGCAGGGCAAAGGAATTTAGCCCGGTTCCGGTGACGTACCGGGCTCTGCCAGGCGGAGGCTTCTGCCCGGCAGTGAGCCCGGTGACGTCATCGGCGCTGATGGGCGGGCTTTAGCGCTGCCCTAGCCATTCAAACGGCTAGGCAGCGCTAAGCCGGCCATACGGCCGGTGACGTCACCGAACTCACTGCCGGGCGGAAGCCTCCGCCCGGCAGTGAATGTTTATAAACAAAAGAGCCCTTGCCCTGCGCGATCCAGCGCAGGGCAAGGGAGGGCATCGGAGCATGAGATGCCCGATGCCCTGTCAGGAGGGCTGCGGGAGTCAAAACCTGGGTATGTCCGGGTTCAGCTCTGAACCCGGACAACCCCTTTAACATTTTTTTTTTCCACATTTATCCCATAGAAAAGTCTATATGTCTTTATTATATTTAGAACACTGATAAATATTACTGGTTTCTTTATAATCATATATTGTGTCTGTGAATAAACCAGTAATAGGTTTTAGCAAAAAACAACAACACTTTTCTCAATATAGTAAGGCCTTATTATTATATATCATTTAGTATTTAAATAATATGGTTTGAATAAAAAAAAAAAATAACAGAAAGAAAACATATACCTCTTCTGGGATTTGAACCTGTGATTTAGATATGCAAGGCAGACCACTATACGACTAAGCTATAGCATGACCTCATGGAGGTTTGTGGTGTTTTTATACTTATGAGCTAACATAGATTACTGGTGGCTGTATAATCATACATTGTGACTGTGAATAAAGTAGTAATATGTGTATTAGATTTCTGAGCAGATCTCAGTGTGGTGCAGCTATAGTGTATATGATATTTTCATGCTAGCACACAGCTCTGCCCTCAGCTTGCTGTCTAGCCCTGTCAGTTAGGGCTCATGCACACGACCGTTGCCCGTACGTATTGCAGCCCACATATGGCAGGTCCGCAATACACGGGCACCGGCCGCATGCAGCCCGCATCACCGATTGCGGACCCATTCCTTCAATGGGTCCGCAATCCGGGAGATGCGGAGCGGAGGCACGGATCGGAACACCACGGAAGGACTACGGTGTGCTTCCGGCCGTGCCTCTGCACCACAAAAAAGTAGTGCTTGCTCAAGTGAATGGGTCCGCAATCCGCATGCGGTGGCCCCACGGTCAGAGCCTGTGCATTCCGTAATTTTGTGCAACGGGTGCAGACCCATTCATTTTCAATGGGGCTGCAAAAGATGAGGATGGCACACAGTATGCCGTCCGCATCCGCACTTCAGTTCCGCGTCCCTGCAAAAAAATAGAACATGTCCTATTCTTGTACAAATACACGGACAAGAAAAGGCATTTCTATTATAGAGCCGGCCATGTGCGGTCCACAAATTGCGGAATGCACATGGCCGGTGTCCGTGTTTTCGGATCCGCAATCACACACGGACGTGTGAATGGAGCCTTAGGCTCCATTCACACGTCCTGTTTTTCTTTCCTGATCCGACCCGCAAATCATGCGGATCCATTCATTTCAATGGGTCCTGAAAAAATGCGGACAGCACTCCGTATACTGTCCGCATCCGTTGTTCCGTTTCGTTATGCGGATCCGCAAATAAGATAAAGCTTGTCCTACTTTTGTCCGCATATGCGGTCTGTGGTCCCATTATAGTCACTGGGTTCGCAAAAAATGAGGATGATATGCAGAATGCATCAATATGTCATCCGCATATCATCCGCAATTGCGGATCCGTTTCCAGGAAATAGAAAGAAATACCCTACCAACATATATTCCTCCTTCCTTTTTTTTTTGCAGAAAAACAGAACGGATGCAGATGTACAATTGGTAAAAACGGAAGGTTTTTGTGGAAACACGGATCCGCGAAAAACGGACCGAAAATCTGGAAAAGAAACATACGGACGTGTGAATGGAGCCTTAGTTTAATGATAGTGGAGCCTGTCTTTATTCAATGTGCATTTAAGTCTTCAGGACGAAGAAACAGAAACCAAAACTGGGCAGGGCAGAGGAATGCCAAGCATGCAGTAATTAGGTAAATGCTCTGCAGAGTGAGTGGAAAGTCATAAGCTTGTAAACTGAGTGCATAACTGTGTAAAGTACATCCCACACCAATACCTCACAGAGATAATATGCTGAAATATAAACACCAGGCAAACAGTAGGCTGGATTACTTCTGGCTTACGTGCTGATACTTCTCAAGAGCAAAGTGCAACAGAAAAAGCATCACATGGTCTACAGGCCACTGCCTTGCTTCAGCTTAATTATGTGTCTTAAAGAGGACCTTTCACGACTTTGAAAAAATGAAACTGCACTATGTACCTGATGCGTCCTTCGGCCCTGCTGTGAGCGGTCCGCTCTGATTGGACAGCGCTTACAGCAGGGCAGAAGCAACGCCCATTGAGGAACAGGGAGTCTCCTCCTCCCTGTTCCGATGCTTGCTAATTAGCATAAAGCCCGCCAGAAGAACGGGGGGGGGCCCGTGTGAAGCCACCGGGGGACCATTTTGAAAAAAAAAACAACGCTGCTCGCATCAGTGTCGGACGCAGGTACATAGTGCAGTTTCATTTTTTCAAAGTCGTGAAAGGTCCTCTTTAAATGGAGTCTGTCACCTCACACCTTAGACCGCTCAGATCACGTTATAGAACGTTTTCCCCCAGTAAAACAGTACCTCGTGTCTGTGCCACATAGCAATCCTGAAAAAGTACTTAAGGTATGCAAATTAGCTGTTGCAAGTGCCCAGGGGCAGAGTTACGGCCACAAGTGCCCAGGCCCCTCATCTCTGGCCCGTCCTCTTCTCCTACTGCAACCTCCTCCTCCGACTTGGAGTTTCTCGTGAGCGCCAGTCACCGCCAGCAGAGGCACTGATCTTAACAGTGAGCATGCGCAGGCCCAATGGTGACCTAATTTGCATACCTTTATAAAGTACTTTTTTCAGGATCTCAGGGACAGACTCAAGAGAGGTACTATTTTAATGGGGGGCAATCTATAACGCGATCTGAGCGGTCTAAAACGCTCAGAGTAGGTGACAGAGTAGGTTATTGTTTTCAGTGAGAGATCACACTGCCATTCATGTGGCAGCATTTCGCATTGATTCCTAGGCCACGTTTAGGCCAGGTTCACATCAACGTTGCTTTCCACTGTTCTGATCTGTCAGAAAAACAGAAACATTCTTAAAAAATTGATCCTTTATTTTGAGCACAGCTTGTACTTAAAATAACTATCTTTTTTGAGCATCAGTTCTGATCAGTTTGTGTCACTTCTAGAGATGAGCGAGCAGTGCTCGTTACGAGCACTGTAGCGCTCGGGTCCCGTGTGAAATGCCCGCAGGCATTGCGGATCCGTCCTCATCTGCATGTAAGTCAATGAGGACGGATCGTTTGGTATGAGTGTCATACCAATCTGTCCTCATTGACTTACATGCAGATGAGGACGGATCCACAATGCCTGCGGGCATTTCACACGGGACCCGAGCGCTACAGTGCTCGTAACGAGCACTGCTCGCTCATCTCTAGTCACTTCCATCAGAGATCAGTTATTTTTGACAGAAGAAAAAGTACTGCACGCAAAAAAAAAGGAGGTCTTGTTCACATCTCCATCTTCTGACACAGAAAAGCCTGCCAGATCTCCCGAAGTTGCCAGATCCGCCCAATTTCCAGCAAAAATAGCAGGTTTTCGGCCACATAAAACGCTGCATTCAATGGTTTTCTTCCGGCCGAAACCTGGCGTTTTTGCCAGAAATTAGCCGGATCACCATTGTAGTTAAGCCTCATTCACACGTCCGTGTCTGTGCTCAAATCCGTGAGCATGTAGTCAGTGATACATCCGTGAAGGATCTGTGTTGGGTCCGTGTTTCCGTTTTTTGCTGTCCGTGTCGCATCCATGTTTCACTGACACTGAACAGCTGAAAAATAATTTTCAAAGCATCTCTTCTTAATGATCTGTGAAACAAGGATGCAACACAGATGACATCCGTGTTGCATTCGTGGTTTTCAAGAACCCATAGACCATAATGGACGTGATGGATCCGTGAACACAAACAAAATAGAACATGCAACTGTGCTGAAAACACGGACCGCGCTAAAACGCTGATGTCTGAATACACACATTACACTGACGTGTGAATGAGGCTTTAATGGGGATCCAGTGTCGAAGTAGAGGATCCATGAGATCCGGCAGACTGCTCTGTGCCGACACAACCTGCCTGATCCACAAATGCAGATGTAAAGGAGGCCTAACTGATCTCTGACGGAACTGACCCAAACTGATCATAACTGATGCTCAAAATAACGTATTCATTTTTTCCCGGTTCTTCTGATGGATCAGAAGAACAGAGAGCTAAATGGTGATGTGAACTCAGCCTAAGAAAGAACGTGTTCCTTCTTGGGTTAATTTCCACCCAGAAACCGCCATTAACTGTGGTAAGGACTCCATGCGCCAAGTTCTTTGCATATGGTTTTGTCATAGAATCTAAAACATTCTGGAAAAATGCTTTAATGAAACACTAAACAAGTAAGATGTCATAAAACTGAACACTCACTAAATATTATATAAAACAGGGCTGGACAGAATCCACTCACCAAGAAAGTCATTCCTGTGACCGATTTTGCCTCCTGCCATTCATTCATTTGGTCCTAAACTGTACAGACTAGTCCCCATCATCATGCAGTGCCCTATGTTCCTGTAGAGGAGACCCCACAGAGCTCCCGCAGGCCAGTGGTCACACACCGCTGTCATGTGCTTTCTGATAGCTCCAACCCATGACGGTTGAGTAGATGTGGGAGTCATTACCATGGTAGAGGGCAGCAATCACCACTTTTTGGGGCTTCTGAAAAACTCTATGAATTTCATTTAACAAGTGCTTTTTTTTTTACATTATTCTTTTTAATCGAGAAGTGTAGTGCATGCTGCATTTTGAAAAATAATGTAAAACCACACAAACAAGAAATAAAGGCAATAAAAATATACACTGGCCCACATTTACCATTGTGAGTGCACCTAGATTTTGCATCAAAAAGTGGAACATTCTGTCACTTATGGGGTTCAAGAAAGTTTCTTTGACTTGTCCAAAAGGTGTGTGTGGGGTCATGAGAAAGGGGGCATGGCCCGAGATGTGACAGTTTATTCTGGTGTGAACCTCTAGCTGGTATAGAGTGTGTGAAAAGGGTCTATCCCTGGAGTCCAGGGGATTAGTAAATCTGCCCCAGTGTTTCTCTAGTGAATGACAGCATTTTCCATAATTACACTATGTGATCTCATGTAAATACTGGCTGAAAAACCTCAAGGGATGCGTAAAGCAGAGCTTTTGGTGGATCTTTAATGGTAAGCGCACACAAGTACAAATTTCAAAACAGAAAAGTACAGTAAAAAAAAAAGTTAAATGTTTAAAAAAAAAAAACTAACATTAAAAATTCTAGTTACCCCCTTTAAATATAAAAATAAACATAACAGGAATTACTGTACCTGAATTATTAACATCTAAACATATTTTTTCAGTGAGTGAACACTAATAGAATAAAATTAAAAATCCACTATTCTCTTTTTGCTCACCCTGTTCCCCAAAATGGTACCAATAAACTATCGCTTGCCCTGGATAAAAAGATAAAAAAAAGTTATGGGTATAAATTTTTTTTTCAGTTTTATTTATTTATTTTTTAAGAAGCAAAACACAATACAAATTTGGTATTGCTGTAATTGTAGTGACCTGCAGAATAACGACGTCATGTCATTTTTTTAACGCATAGTTAACATCGTTATATGAAAACCCAAAAGACCTGGGCGGAATTTTTTTTTTCAATGTCACCCCACAAAGTAGGGTTTTTTTTCCATTTTCCTATACAAACTATGGTAAAATAAATAGTGCAATAAAAATACAACTTGTCCCACAAAAAATTAGCCCTCGTATGTGAATGAAAAATGTAAAAAGTTACAGCTTTCTGAAAGGAATAAGAACAAAAACAAAAATTTGCACAGTTCTTCACAGAGTTAGGCCGGTTTCACACGACCGTGTTTCACGGCCCGATACGGGCCGTGAAAGCCCGACCTGTGCTCCTCCAAGGACGGGAGCGCACGGCGTCATTGGTTGCTATGACGCCGTGCGCTTCCTGAGGCCGCCGCTGTACAGTGAAACACTGTACAAGCTCGTATACAGTGTTTCACTGTACGGCGGCTGCCTCAGGAAGCGCACGGCGTCATAGCAACCAATGACGCCGTGCGCTCCCGTCCTCTGGAGGAGCACAGGTCGGGCTTTCACGGCCCGTATCGGGCCGTGAAACACGGTCGTGTGAAACCGGCCTTATCCAACCAAATGCATCTGTATGGCACCACATGATCTTTATTCTTTTCCTTACATCTCTGTCCACCTCACTGCACACTAAGGACTATGCTTTACCTCCAACCAGCCAGATCTATTGTTAGAAGCTGACAGGCCCCATTCACACATCCGCAAATGGTGTCCGCATCTGTTCCGCAAAATTAATCACTTTAAATGGGACCTCAAAAGATGCGGACGGCACACAGCTTGCCGTCTGCATCCGCACTTCCGTTCCGCGGCTCCCGAAAAAAAATAGAACATGTCCTATTCTTGTCCGAATACACGGACAAGAAAAGGCATTTCTATTATGTGCGGTCCGCAAATTGCAGAACGCACATGCCGGTATCCGTCTTTTGCGGATCCGCAAAACACGGACACCGGACACACGGAAGTGTGAATGGAGCCTTAAAGGGAGAAAGCTACAGCAGAAAGGACACCCCCCAATATGCCGGACTGAAGGGAATCTCGCAGGGCAAATGGACTAATGAATGGGGAGATATCTGGATCCATGTGAGGCACAGGGCTGGTGCTAGCTAAACTACAATATACTGTAATTTCAAACAATTTCCTAGTTGAAATGTCACCTGTTTTGTAAACTGTAACTGCTTGTTTCCACACATATATCACATACCAACCTCCACAGAAGTCCATACACAACACTAGAACTGGCTGAGTAGCCCATGGCAACCAATCAGATTCCACCTTTCATTTTCCAAAGGAGCTGTGAAAAATGAAAGGTGGAATCTGATTGGTTGCTATGGGCAACTAAGCCAGTTGTACTTTACACCAGTTTGATAAATGACTCCATACACATACAGACTTACACTGGCAATATATCTTATGAACGTCAGCCAAAGACACAGGTGGGACGGTCAACCATCTACTGTTTAAGTACCCCAACTGGTGGCTGTCAAGCTGTTGCAAAAATACAACTCCGATCATGCCTTGATAGTTTGTGGCTATCAGGACTTGATGAGAGTTGTAGTTTTGCCACAGCTGGAGAGCAGTGGCTGTGTATGATGGTGTCCCAAATCTACCCTGACATCTAATGTTGAGTGAAAGAAAGGCTGCCCATGTTGGAGGTGCCAGCAGAGGCTTATGCCATACAGTGTTCCTTTGGGAAAAGTTAAAAAAAGAAAAAAAACTTGAAAAACGTATGCGTTAAGGTATAGTTTTTTTTGCTGGATTCTGCATGTGATGTGAAACCAGCCGTGTACGTGTAGCATTAGGCTTTATCCACAGCACGCTGGTGAAGTATATGATTATAGTCATCTTTTCCCATACAGTGGGACAAATATCAGCTACCTTATGCACAGTATTTTAGTGCAGTTTTTCACGTCAGCTGAAAGTCTATGGGAATTAGTAAATGCAGGACACACGAGCGTTTCCTTTTTGCTACTGGCGTTTCTGTGTGTCTGGCAGTTTTTGAAAAAAAGTGTCACACAGCTAATTTCTGTGTGAAGGAAGCCTAAGGGCCCATTCACACGACCATGTGATTGGGGCCTCATCTATTCCGCAATTTTGTGGAATAGATGCGGCCCTATTCATGTCAATGGGCGGCATTACATCGCAGAGAGCCGCAGCTCCGCGAAAAAAGATAGAACATGTCCTATGGCGGACAAGAATAGGCATTTTGTATGGGGTGCCGGGCCGTGTGTTCCACAACAACACGGTCGTCTGAACGGCCCCTTAGGGCTCTTTCACAGGAGCGTGTCCCTTGCGTTAATCACGTGAGAGAGGGATGGTGCATTCTGGATTCTTATGATTGATACTGCTGTGTGCCTCTGCCTGACCTTTCTGTCGCGGAATCATACTGAAACTTGATTTATGTAATACTGTCTAAAAAGCACTACATCTTTGCAAAAATATTTTTGAGCAATCACAAAACTAGCAGCAAGTCGGGAGAGATGGCCGCCAGCTGACAGCTACTGAACGTGTTTGCCCAGTTTAGGGTCCATTCTCACGACCGTAGTTTCGGTGCACATCAGATCTGCATTTTTTGCTGGTTGGATGACAATCCATTCATCTCAACGGGGCCACAAAAGATGTGGACAGCACATCATGTACTCTTTGCATCCGTATGTCCGTTCCACAGCCACGCGAAAAAGATAAAACATGTCCGATGCTGTCCGCATCTTTTGCGGCCCCATGTAAGTGAATGGGTCCGCATCGGACTCGCAAAAAATGTGTGCGTAAGCCCTAAAAAGGTGCAGTGTTTCAATACAACGCAAAGGGTGAGATCTGGAGAAAAATCTGTGACAAAATCCACAAGTAACACAATACAAATTTTGGTGCAGATACACAGTAAAAACTGCAAGGAAAATCAATATAAACTACACTGCCATGTGCATAAGTCCTGCTTCTGATAATGTCCTTGCTCTCCTCCAGGCCACCACAAAATTTAAAGGACATCTGTCAGCAGAATGGTATCTATGAAACTGGCTGACCTGTTGTTGTTGGTGACACGTTCATATGATATATCTCACGTTCCCAAATATTACTACAAAAACATCAAGAATTAAGAACCAGGAGACCATTGCTCCAAAAGCTTCAACATTCCTCAACCCATCACTCTCCAGGAGGTGGCTGAAAAAGCCTGTGGCTTTCAGGTCATCATGGGACAACATAGCAATAGATATGAGTTAGGGCTCATGCACATGAACGTGTGCCGGCCGTGCCTGTGCTGCGGGCCGCATACGGCGGGTCCGCAATAAACGGGCACCGGCCGTGTGCAGCCTGCGTCACGGATCGCGGACCCATTCACTTCAATAGGTCCGCGATCCGGGAGATGCGGAGCGGAGGCACGGATCGGAACACCACGGAAGCACTACGGTGTGCTTCCGTGGTGTTTCTGGCCGTGCCTCCGTACCGCAAAAAAGTAGCGCAAGCACTACTTTTTTGCGGTGCGGACCCTCGGATGCGGATCGCAGACCCCATTCAAGTGAATGGGTCCGCGATCCGCAAGCGGTGGCCTCACGGTCAGTGCCCGTGCATTGCGGCCCGCAGCACGGGCGGCACACGTTCGTGTGCATGAGCCCTTATACTGCTTTTTCTGCAAACCCATAATTTTCTAAATAATTCCAACCTGTATCCACGTTGACAGGCAATAACTAAGACACGTGATGTGATGACAGAACAAACCTTTCTGGTATATGATGATATTACATACAGGATGACAAGATGCCAATATTTCATAAGTATCTCAGGCATGTCATTAATCACCAGAGCAGCAGCTTCCAGGTAACGAAGCAGGCACGGAAAACAAGAAATCCCTGAGGAAAAGATGACACTAGATTTGTTCCCAGACTGACATTAAAGGGGTCTTCCAAGATCTTTTCACTTATGGATAGGTCATCAGTATGTGTGCAGGAGGGGTCTGACACCCAGAACCCCCACCAATCAGCTTTTTGGATAGGTTGTCAGAAAAAAAAAAAAAAATCTTGGAAAACCCTTTTAAGTATTTGTAGAAGAAATTTAGGAGATGGGTGCCACATAATGCACTGTGTATGATCAGGGAGATGGTAGGAAGCTCCAGGTCCACACAAGAACAAGGATTTCTTCCTACAGACAGAACTTCATAAACATAATCACCGAGGCTAGGAGACTGCCCAGACAACACACAAGCCTGATGGGTACATTAGTCCCCCTGCTGTGCCCCCAATTACAGCGCATCTGGTGGAACAGCACTATAGATTACTCTCATTAGCCATCTCTGCAGGGTTCCTCATAGGGTTACAAACCAACAAATCTTACTAAGCCCCAGCAGAACTGTCAATGCCATACAACCAACCAGGGCCATCCTCATACAGTCAGCCCACGGAGAAGACAGCACGTATGTACCATCAGCCCACGGAGAAGACAGCACGTATGTACCATCAGCCCACGGAGAAGACAGCACGTATGTACCATCAGACCCACAGGAGAAGACAGCACGTATGTACCATCAGCCCACAGAGAAGACAGAGAAGACAGCACGTATGTACCATCAGCCCACAGAGAAGACAGCACGTATGTACCATCAGCCCACAGAGAAGACAGCACGTATGTACCATCAGCCCACAGAGAAGACAGCACATATGTACCATCAGCCCACAGAGAAGACAGCACATATGTACCATCAGCCCACAGAGAAGACAGCACGTATGTACCATCAGCCCACAGAGAGAAGACAGCACGTATGTACCATCAGCCCACGGAGAAGACAGCACATATGTACCATCAGCCCACGGAGAAGACAGCACATATGTACCATCAGCCCACGGAGAAGACAGCACATATGTACCATCAGCCCACGGAGAAGACAGCACACATATGTACCATCAGCCCACAGAGAAAGACAGCACGTATGTACCATCAGACCACAGAGAAGACAGCACGTATGTACCATCAGCCCACAGAGAAGACAGCACGTATGTACCATCAGCCCACAGAGAAGACAGCACGTATGTACCATCAGCCCACGGAGAAGACAGCACGTATGTACCATCAGCCCACGGAGAAGACAGCACGTATGTACCATCAGACCACGGAGAAGACAGCACGTATGTACCATCAGCCCACGGAGAAGAGAGCACGTATGTACCATCAGCCCACAGAGAAGACAGCACGTATGTACCATCAGACCACGGAGAAGACAGCACATATGTACCATCAGACCACGGAGAAGACAGCATGTATGTACCATCAGACCACGGAGAAGACAGCACATATGTACCATCAGACCACGGAGAAGACAGCACATATGTACCATCAGACCACGGAGAAGACAGCACATATGTACCATCAGACCATGGAGAAGACCATAGAAGAATGCATATACAATAGAGTGGCTGCTTTATCACAAGAAGAAGCAGAAAGACGTTGTCATGGTTACAGTCACTTCCTTTAGATCGCAGGTCCCAGCACCTGTCGCCTCCCTACAGCCGATCCCCAGTACAGGGCATTACCCCGCATATAAGACACAGGTACAGCACTGGAAGGGGAGACATAACGATTTCCACAGCCCACACCCCATACAGGTGCCGTTCTATCCAAGGCTGTATCACGTACACCAGACATTACACCCCAACAAACACACCCTAGCCATACCTGTCTCCGAGGACACTGAGCTCCACCTGACGGCATCATCGGGAAGCGGAAGTGTAGGGGAGGGGCATTTCCGGTCTTGGAGAGGGAGGTGGGAGGAGAGCCTCTTCTATATTCCACTATAATAACAGCAGGCATGGAGGCCGGGGAAGTACCTGACGTCTAGGTACTTGTGTTAGAGGGGGCAGTGTGAGTGACATGTCCAATAAGGTCATTTACGGGCCTCCAGGGGAAAACGGGTGCACCGCTGAGAGGACTAACCGCGCGCCAGGTAGATGGTGAGACGATTGCCGTCCTGACCGCTAGATGGCGCTGCTTTCTAGCCTGAAAATGGAAACCAGGGATTTCAGACGAGGCTGAAGTTGGTTTCTTATTCGTCACTTTATTATTCACATCATTTGTATTTTTTGTTTTTATTTAAGAATTTTGAGGACACCTTATCAACAGTACAATAAAAAGGTGCAGTGAGCCATGCTTAATGTACATCAGTTGAAAGCAGCATGAAATTACAAAAGATGGGCACAAAATGGGCCTCAAAGTGGGCGCAAAGAAAGTGTGATTTAAGGAATTAAATGAATTTGGGCCAGAGATCTCGCATAGCCAGCATACAAAGGGTGATGCCCCGAATCAAATACAGTGGAGATCAGCCTGGCCTGAACAGGATTTGGGCATGAAAACTGGCATCAAAGTGGGCAGACAGGCACTTTTCACTGAGTTGAAAAGGTAACTCATGTTTTTAAGGGGTTAAATGAATTTGGGCCAGTGATCTTGCACTGCCAACATACACATGGTGATGCCCCGCAACAGATACAGTGGAGTTTAGCCTGGCCTGAACAGGTTCTGGGCATGAAAACTGGCATCAAAGTGGGTAGACAGGCACTTTTCACTGAGTTGAATAAGTAACTGATGTTTTTAAGAGGTTAAATGAATTTGGGCCAGAGATCTCTCACTGCCAACATACAGAGGGTGATGCCCTGCATCAAAAATAGTGGAGTTCAGCCTGGCCCGAACAGGTTCTGGGCATGAAAACTGGTATCAAAGTGGGCACTTTTTACTAGACGTAGTATAGGCACCAAGTCTCTGAGATAATGTCAATTTAGAGACCATAAAACTTTCACAAGGCTTATCTGCTGTAAGGTAATTAAAGGGGTATTCTCATCTTAGACAATGGGGGCATATCGCTAGGATATGCCCCCATTGTCTTATAGGTGCGGGTCCCACCGCTGGGACCCGCACCTATAGCCAGAACGGAGCGGGGAGCGCTGCGCCTGGAGGACCCCAGGTTTCCGGGGGTCCGGCCACCACCAGGCGCAGGTCCCCGCGCCGCTCATAGGAATGAATGGGAGCCGGGCCGTGCATGCGCGGTCAGCTCCCGTTCATTTCTATGGAGCCGACGGAAGTAGCCGAGCCAGCGCTCGGCTATTTTCGGCGGCCCCATAGAAATGAATGGAGGGCAGCTGCGCATGCGCAGTGCACCCTCATTCACTTCGGGGGCTCCGTTCTCGATATAGGTGCGGGTCCCAGCGGTGGGACCCACACCTATAAGACAATGGGGGCATATCCTAGCGATATGCCCCCATTGTCTAAAATGAGAATAACCCTTTAAGGACTTGTTCTCAAGGTCTTTGATATTCTGTTGTTTTTCACATGTCCTTTTATCCCCCAATGTCTCTGCTCTTATTGTATATATATATATATATATATATATATATATATATATATATATATATACACAGTACAGACCAAAAGTTTGGACACACCTCATTCAAAGAGTTTTCTGTATTTTCATGACTATGAAAATTGTAGATTCACACTGAAGGCATCAAAACTGTGAATTAACACATGTGGAATTATATACTTAACAAACTGCTTTGCACACTCTTGGCATTCTCTTGATGAGTTTCAAGAGGTAGTCACCTGAAATGGTTTTCACTTCATAGGTGTGCCCTGTCAGGTTTAATAAGTGGGATTTCTTGCCTTATAAATGGGTTTGGGACCATGAGTTGTGTTGGGCAGAAGTCAGGTGGATACACAGCTGATAGTCCTACTGAATAGACTGTTAGGCCTCATTCACACGACCGTATGAATGGGACCGTATGTATTCCGCAAAATTGCGGAATACATGCAGCCCCATTCACCTCTAGGGGAGCGCACAGCCGCGGCTCCGCATAAAAAGATAGAACATGTCCTATACTTGTCCGTACACACGGACAAGTATAGGAATTTTCAATGGGGCCGCACGGCGTGTGTTCCGAGCGCTGCGGAACACATGCCGGGCGGTCCCCGTATCTTTGCGGGTCCGCAATAATGCGGACCCGCAAATATACGGTCGTCTGAATGAGGCCTTAGAATGTGTATTATGGCAAGAAAAAAGCAGCTAAGTAAAGAAAAACGAGTGGCCATCATTACTTTAAGAAATGAAGGTCAGTCAGTCCGAAAAATTGGGAAAACTTTGAAAGTGTCCTCAAGTGCAGTCACAAAAACCATCAAGCGCTACAAAGAAACTGGCTCACGTGAGGACTGCCCCAGGAAAGGAAGACCAAGAGTCACCTCTGCTGCAGAGGATAAGTTCATCCGAGTCACCAGCCTCAGAAATCGCAGGTTAACAGCAGCTCAGATTAGAGACCAGGTCAATGCCACACAGAGTTCTAGCAGCAGACACATCTCTACAACAACTGTTGAGAGGAGACTGTGTGCAGCAGGCCTTCATGGTAAAATAGCTGCTAGGAAACCACTGCTAAGGACAGGCAACAAGCAGAAGAGACTTGTTTGGGCTAAAGAACACAAGGAATGGACATTAGACCAGTGGAAATCTGTGCTTTGGTCTGATGAGTCCAAATTTGAGATCTTTGGTTCCAACCACCGTGTCTTTGTGCGACGCAGAAAAGGTGAACGGATGGACTCTACATGCCTGGTTCCCACCGTGAAGCATGGAGGAGGAGGTGTGATGGTGTGGGGGTGCTTTGCTGGTGACACTGTTGGGGATTTATTCAAAATTGAAGGCATACTGAACCAGCATGGCTACCACAGCATCGTTTAGTTGGACCATCATTTATTTATCAACAGGACAATGACCCCAAACACACCTCCAGGCTGTGTAAGGGCTATTTGACCAAGAAGGAGAGTGATGGGGTGCTACACCAGATGACCCGGCCTCCACAGTCACCAGACCTGAACCCAATCGAGATGGTTTGGGGTGAGCTGGACCGCAGAGTGAAAGCAAAAGGGCCAACAAGTGCTAAGCATCTCTGGGAACTCCTTCAAGACTGTTGGAATACCATTTCAGGTGACTACCTCTTGAAGCTCATCAAGAGAATGCCAAGAGTGTGCAAAGCAGTAATCAAAGCAAAAGGTGGCTACTTTGAAGAACCTAGAATATAAGACATATTTTCAGTTGTTTCACACTTTTTTGTTAAGTATATAATTCCACATGTGTTAATTCATAGTTTTGATGCCTTCAGTGTGAATCTACAATAGTCATGAAAATACAGAAAACTCTTGAGTTTTTGAGAAGGTGTGTCCAAACTTTTGGTCTGTACTGTATATATATATTTCTTTATCCATTCTTATAGTACGTCTGATGAAGGGTCTGAAGCTCGCTATGTAACATTATTACTTCTATTTCTGTTAGGGTACTTTCACGCTAGTGTTTTTGTGGATTCGGCAGGGATCAGCAAAAACGCTTCCGTTACTGATAATACAACCACCTGCATTTGTTATGAACGGATCCGGTTGTATTGTCTTTAACATAGCCAAGACGGATCCATCATAAACTCCACTGAAAGTCAATGGAGGACGGATCAGTTCTCTATTGTCACAGAGAAAACGTATCCATTCCATTGACTTGCATTGTGGGTCATGACAGAGCCGTTTTGCTCCGTATCCCAGGACGGAAAGTAAACCCCAGCATGCTGCTGCTCTCCGGTATGAGAACGGTACAGAATGCATTTTGGAGCAGTTCCGTTTTGTCAGTTCTGTTTTGCCCACATTGACAATGAATGTTTGTTTTTTTTTCCTGTATTGAGACCCTATGACGGATCTCAATACTGGAAAATAAAAATTGCTAGTGTGAAAGTTCCTCCCTCACTTTCCTAAAAGGGTGCATGATGGGGGTGTTGTGTGGGATGCCACATTTATAATAATTTTTTTCATTAAAAAGTGTAAAATCTGCATTTAAAAAATCAACAGTTGTCATTTTGTTGATTTCAAAATTCACACTTCAGGTCAATGTCTGCTCCTAAAAAAAAAAGGAAAGTATACATGAGATCTGTATAATCGTATACACTGTGATGGTACTGTATAATCATATACATGAGATCTGTATAATCGTATACACGTTAATGGTACTGTATTAGGCCGCATCGGTTACTTATTTAAATCAGTGAAAAGTGCCTGTCTGCCCACTTTGATGCCAGTTTTCATGCCCAGAACCTGTTCGAGCCAGGCTGAACTGAACTGTATCTGATGTGGGGCATCACCCTCTGTATGTTGGCAGTGTGAGATCTCTGGCCCAAAATCATTTAACCCCTTAAAAACATCAGTTACTTATTCAAATCAGTGAAAAGTGCCTGTCTGCCCACTTTAATGCCATTTATCATGCCCAGAACCTGTTTCGGGCCAATCTGAACTCCACAATATCTGATGCAGGGCATCACCCTCTGTGTGTTCTCAGTGAAAAATCACTGGCTCGAATTCATTTAACCCCTTAAAAACATTGATTACTTATTCAAAATGGTGAAAAGTGCCTGTCTGCCCACTTTGATGCCAGTTATGATGCCCAGAACCTGTTTGGGCCAGGCTGAACTCCACTGTATCTGATGTGGGACATCACCCTCTGTATGTTTGCAGTGCGAGATCACTGGCCCGAATTCATTTAACCCCTTAAAAACATCAGTTACTTAGACAAATCAGTGAAAAGTGCCTGTCTGCCCACTTTGATGTCCAGTTTTCATGCCCAGAACCTGTTCAGGCCAGGTCGAACTCCATTGTATCTGATGCAGGGCATCAATAAAAAGTACGTCTCTGAGCAAGAAGGGGTTAAACAATTTTTTTTTTTGCTTTTTTAAATTTTTCATGCAACTATATCTTGATTCCATCACCTGCAGTTAGGAGAGAGAGAGCGCTATGCAAACACTTTTCTCTCCTCATTCTGGGCAGGGGCTCAGCACTCCATACTATTAAAATGTTAAGTAAAAGTATCCATACAGTGAATGGTGTAAATTTGTAATGGAAAAAAAGCACAAGTCAGTTTTACCGCATATTGAAGGCCGTAAAAACAAAACCCATAAAACTTTGGCTGAATTGCATTTTTTTCCAGCTTCCCTCTACATTGTATTACATATTAAATGATGGATTTAAAAAGTAATGGACAGAGTGTGCTGTCCGCATCTTTTGCGACCTCATTGAAATGAAATAATTCCACATCTGATCTGCAAAAAAATGTGGACCAAAAATACAGTCGTGTGAATGCCTCCTTAATCCATGCCTCAAGCGGTTTAAGCAGCATGAAGGAAACCTACATGATCTTAGGCAGGTGGCTTCATTGGTTTGGCTGACTGGTGCACAGTATATTAGTAGGGTGCGTTTATGGTGCGTTTTCTTCCAGCAAAGGGAAGACACACAGCAGACTTAAATGACTTTAACCCCTTGCCTACCGCCACATGACTTTATCCATCGTGGCGGTAGGCTCTTAACTGCAACCCGATGTTTAAAATCACAGTTACATTGTGATCTGCTGGTAACCTCACTGTCATAGTAAAGGGTGGCGAGACTGGCAGAGGCGGTCTCACTGAGTGGCATCCTTGTAGCACCCTGCTACAATGATTCAAAGCAGTGTCAAATGTAAAAGACTGCAGGGGAGCGCTCTTGAAGTGAGAATGCCCCTTGCTGGCTGTAAAATTAACTGTGAGCCTGAAGTCTGTGAATTACCACTGTCCACAGTCAGGGCAGAAAGGGGTTAATTTACTTTTTTCATTAGAAAAAATGAAAAGTAAAAAATAAATAAAAACATTAATTAAACTTAAAAAGATATAGTTACTAGTTTTCGCAATAGTATAGCAGACTACATTACACACACATCCCCCCCTTCTTTGTTCATAAAGAAATACATATTTGTCAGTTTTAGCAATAGTATAGCGGGCTTTGTAAGTGTAAAATATACAGACACATATTTTTTCCTTAGTTGTAGCTGGGTTTTTTTCCCTCGTAAAATATAAATATATAAAAGAAAAAGGCAAACGCTTAAAATGTCCAAATTTCTTCAAAATCAATGCCTTAGGGAGACAACATAAAAAAGTCACTTTGACTTTTGTAATCTTTTGGCGCTACACAACATCTGTACAGGTAATATAGTGCCATAGAACTGGCAATAGGAAAATAAGCCGCCAGAATCCAAAATGTGCTCTAGTCCTTTGAAGTCTTGTGGGCCCAACTAGTAGATACATTACACAAATATCGTCTTATCTTTTGCAGTACGGAAGCACGGACCCAAGATCCCACAGAAGCACTTCGTAGTGTTTCTGTGGGCTTCCGATCCACGCCTCCACTCCACTAAAGGTACAACATGTCCTAGCTTTGGTCATCTATGGTGGATTGTGGACCCATTCAAGTCAATAGGACCGGCAGATTGTCATCTAACGGCACAAAAGAGAGGTCTATGTCCCGTGAACAATATCAAATACATGTAGGATTAATTATATGCAGTTACATAGGCCCATTGCTACAACTGAAAAAACATTGGGGATCATTTGTCAAAGATTGGGGATACCCCCTGCGCTACCAGAGGATGCACCTAATTTCTGATGAGGGACAGGCATTATCATAAGTTAGGTATATCCTGCGGCATTCCATGTACCTGGAGTGAAATCTGTTTCCAGGCGTAAATGTTAGTGAATTTGCCAAGGCTAGAGTTGATCCTCACCCGACAGATCCGGATGCCTGCGCCCATGCGAGCGCAGGGGATCCGAGCAGTACAGTGCTCGTTACGAGCACGTTCGCTCAACTCTAGCCAAGGCCTTTGGCCCAGCCCTTGCCACTCCTGAGTAGCAAGGATGGAGTAAAAACGGCATGGGACCCTGTGCCTTTTTTTTACCACCAAATTGGTGTTAGTAAATGACCCCCATTGTTTTCATTTCTTTGGAAGGTTATGTTAATGTGCTGCAAACAATGACACTGTTCTGCTTAGCATGCTATAAACAGAGACTTAAGAAGGAATGTGGCAGTGCCCACCCTTCTAGCAAACAAGCAGTGCCTACTCACGCATGCACTGCAGTCCACGCCCATTTGCAAGTGATCTGGTGCATAAAGTGCATTTGGCGTGACTTGAGAAGCAGCCTGGCACCAGCTCATGCCCATTGGCATATTTCCATTGGTCCTTCATATCTCTGCCCTTCTCTTTCAGCTGCTCTTTCATCTTACCCTAGAAGACAAAGGAGTGATAATATTAAGCCCGGTTATCAGGTGAAGCCAAAAGTCACAGCTAGGGATGAGCGAATCGCATAAAACTTTGTTCTAATACTGTACGGAGCGGGCACTCCGACTCCGCACTACAATGTATTGGCTCCAGTGAGCCGAAGTTATTACTTTGCTAAGTCTCACGACATAAATTCACTTCTGCTGTAAAAAAACATTTCCCAAACTCGGGTTTGGTTCCAAGGTACAAAGTTTTATGCGAATCGACGTCGGATTTGCTCATCCCTAGTCACAGCGATCTTCCTCACCACATTGTTAACTGTCACCCTTACTTATTTTCAGACATTTGGTTATACTGCATATTTGGGTTGCCTGCTTTTTTCTACATGGTATGATCTGTATTTTATTGTATATTTGTTTGTATTTGCTAAGATTGTGCTCATGGTGGCTGATCAGTTAGGCCATTGTATGTATTAGGTGTGGGGGATCTCTTACCCTATTACAGTTTAAGAACATGTTCCTTTATATTGGCTTAGTCCTCTTCATTGTTTTTCTGTCTTTAATACTTAGGGGCCGTTCAGACAGCCGTAGTATTGCGGATCCGCAAAAATGTGGATCCGCAATACCACGGATGCCGCCCGGCGTGTGTTTTGCAATTTGCAGAACACACGGCCGGGTGCCCTGTTCAAAATGCCTGTTCTTGTCCGCTGTAGGACATGTTCTATAATTTCTTGCGGAGCCGCGGCTCGGCAAGATCGCGTGCCGGCCATTGAAGTGAACGGGCCCGCATCTATTCTGAAATTTTGAGGAAAAGGTGCGGACCTGTTCACACGGTTGTGTGAACGGGCCCTAAGTGTTTATCTTTTTTGATATTTAAAGGGGCTTTCCGGGATTCTAATACCGATGACCTATCCTCAGGATAAGGCTAGTTTCACACGAACGTTGTGTTTTGCGGTCCGCAAATGGCGGATCCGCAAAAAAAACGGATGTTGTCCGTATGGCATCCGTTTTTTTTTCGGATCCATTGTAACAATGCCTATTCTTGTCAGCAAAACGGACAAGAATAGGACATGTTCTATTTTTTTTTGTGGGCTACGGAACAGACATACGGATGCGGATAACACACAGTGTGCTGTCAGTATTTTTTGCGGACCCATAGAAATGAATGGGTCCTCAAAAATGCGGATCGGAGCCCGGAAAAAATACTGTCATGTGAAAGAGGCCTAAAGAATCCATATCAGACCGGCGTGTGACCGACACCCAGCACCCCCGCCGATCAGCTGGCTGAAAAGAAGGCCACATCTGAGGATAGGTCATCAATATTAAAATCTCAGAAAACCCCTTTAATAAAGTTGTTCTGATTATTGATATCTTGGGGTTGAGGCTCTGTGTAAATGTCAATAAAAACAGAATGCAATGATTTGCAAATGTCATAGACCATATTTTATTCACAATAGATCATAGACTACATACAGTATGAGATGTTGAAAGTGAGACGTTCTACTACTTCATGAAAAAAATTACATCATTTAGAAATTGATGGCAGCAATGAATCTCAAAAAAAGTTGGGACAGCGCTTTGTCTACCATTGTGTAGCATCCCCTCTTTTAACAGTCTGTATATGTCTGGGAAGTGAGGAAATCAAATAGTTTTGGGAGAGGATTGTTGTCCTATTCTTGACTGACAAATTATTTTATCTGCTCAACAGTCCTGTATCTTTGCCAGATATTTTGTTTTATGATGGGCCAAATATTGTTTACTGTTAAAAGTTCTGGAGTTCAGCACCCAGACTTTCTCTTTTTGCAAAGCCATAGTGTTTTGGTGGATGCAGTATGAAATAGGCAAGGCCTTCCCTGAAAGAGACATTGTCCGGTTGGGAGCATATATTTGTTATAAAACCTCTATATGCTATTTAGCATTGATAGTGCCTTTCCAGATGTGTAAGCTGTCCACACCATAGGAACCTATGCAACCCCATATCATCAAAGATGCAGGCCTCTGAACTGTGCGCTGATAACAAGCTGGATGGTCCCTCTCCTCTTGAGTCTGAGGAACATGGTGTCTGTGGTTTCCAAAAAGAATTTAAAATTTTGATGAATCTAACCACAGGCTTTCATTTTGCCAGTGGTGTTTTTGGATCATGTTGACATTTGGCTTCTTCTTTTCGTGATACAGATTTAACTTGCATTTGTGGATTGCACAGTGAACTGTGTTCACAGACAATGATTTCTGGAAGTGTTCCTGAGCCCATGCATTAATTTTCATTGCCTGTTTTTAATGCAGTGCTGCCTGATCATGAGCATCCAATATTGACCTACGGCCTTGCACACATGGATTTCTCCAGATTCACTGAATATTTTTGTATTATGTCTTCACAATTTTACATTTAGGAACAATTTTCTGAAATAGTTTGACGATTTTTTGATGCAGTGTTCCATAGATTGGTGAACCTTTACCCCTCTTTGCTTTTGAGAGACTCTGCCTCTAAAATGCTCTTTTCATACCCAGACATGTGACTTAGTTGCAAATTGCTCCTCCATCTGTTTGTTTTTTTTTTAAAGTACCACTTAATTTTTGAGTCTTTTGTTGCCCATGGACCAACTTATTTGAGATGCATTGCTGCCATCAAGTTCTAAATTAGTTCATTTTTCTCAGGAAATGTTGAAATGTCTCACTTCTATGTTCTATTGTGAATAAAATGTTTCTATGAGATTTGCAAATCATTGCATTCTGTTTTTATTTACATATTACACAGCGTCCCAACATTTTTGGAATTGGGGTTGTACATGGGCCCCCACAGAACCTTGATCTCAACATCACCGAGTCTATGTCTAGGATTACATGAGGACACAGAAGGATTGAGGAAGCTTACATCCACAGAAGATCTGTGGTTAGTTCTCCAAGATCTTTGGAAGAGCCTCCCTGCCAAGTTCTTTCAAAAACTGTGTACAAGTGTACCTAGAAGAATGGATGTTGTTTTAACGGTAAACGGTAATCACACCCAATATTGATCTGATTTAATGATGTTAATTAATTAACTATTAACACTTCTATTTTTGAAACCAGTCATAATTTAGAGTATTTTTGCACACCTGCCTAAACATTTCAATATATAAGTGAAATGTTCTTTATCATATTGACATGTTTGTATTAAAGGGGTTGTCTAGGTTCAGATCTGAACCCGGACATAACCCATTTTTCACCCCTCCAGCCCCTCTGAGTTGGACATTGGAGCATTTCCTGCTCCGATGCTCTCCCTTGTCCGGCTGTCACGAGTGGGCTTGCGTCTGGTATCAGACGTTCTGCGCGGCTTTCTAAAGTGACATAATTTGACATGTTTTTCCCTTGGTTTGGTTGCTGATTACCACACCCCTTCCCCTCAGCTGTTGTGGCTGTGGTAATTATCTTTCTCCTATTTACCCCTTCCTCTCCCAGTATCCCTTGCGGTTTATACTTTCTGCCTACTTAGTAGTGTGTTGTGGATCTCTGCTGAGATCCGGTTGCTGCGATATCTGCTTAAAGATAAGTGACTTTTTCCCTTTTGTGGTTTTTCTTTTGGAGTCTCCTGTTCCTCCTTACTCTTGGAGGAACGGGTTTAGTCTTTCTTGTGTCACTAGCTGCAGGGTTTTCTAGGGTGCATTTATCATTAGGTTCCTGTGTATGAACTCTCCTACCACTCAGGCTTGTTCATACTGTTAGTCAGTCAGGGCCTAGTTTCAGGGTTCCCTGCAGGAGGTGACAGTTTCCCTGGTTTTGTTCTGTTCCCTTCCCTCGTACGCTCGGTGTGGCTATTCCCTCCACACCAGAGCGTGACACCGGCATAGCGAAGGGCAAGGGCTTTTTCTTCATATCAGGTGACGTACCAGGCTTCTGCTAGGCATAGGCATCCGCCTAGCAGCGTAAACATGTAAACAAACAGTCCTTGCCCTGCACGATGTAGGGCAAGGGAATGCACTGGAGCATTCATGCTCCTATACTCCACTCAGAAGGGCCTGAGAGGTGAAGAACGGGTTATGTCTGGGTTCAGAGCAAAACAGCCTAGGGAAGCGCTATAGACTCCCCATAATTGCCAGTGACGTCACCGGGATTACTCTGAAACTCTGAACCTGGACAACCCCTTTAATAAAGCACTGACATCATTGAGGCAGTTTTGAGCGCTGTGGAATTTCCTTTTGGCAATACAAAATATGTAGAGTTTTTTTTATATACTTTTGCGCATACTTTTAATATCTTATTTTGTGCAAAAAAAAGTTTGTTTTTTATGTCACCATATTCTGAGAGTCATAACATATATATTTTTCCATCGATGTAGCCATATGAGGGCTTGTTTTTTGCAGAATGAGATCGTTTTTAAGTAGTATACCTCTGATACAAAGGCATTTGCATTATAGCCTATAACTGTAACACAGTATAACCAAACGAAATGTAATAGACCCAAGATACTATGGTAAAACTACCATGTTTATTAAAAATTCATATTAAAAATGTGTAATAGAGCCACATAAGATACAGATATGCACAATCAATAATAGTACAGTCAAGTGTCAAAGGTGACACTCTGCAGGTCACCACTAGGCACTACATAGCAAAAATAGCAGCACAGCTCACCCACCACTCCTGATGTACAGACTCGGGTCGAAGCCACTGGCAAAACACGTCGGGTGTGGTGGGTGAGCCATGCTGCTATTTTTGCTCTGTAGGGATCCTACTGGTGCCCTGCAGAGTGTTACCTTTGACACTTCCCTGTATATGTTTTCAAATGGGCATTTATTTGTACAAGTGTTACGGTGTCTCCGTTCTATAACAGTGTTCAGTTGTCGAGGGAACCAGATCAGCTGGGTGGCCTGCACTGATGTTGGAGCACCAAGCCAATGATGTGACATGCTGGGGCTCCAGAGTGTCAGGATGCTCAGCTAGCAGATCCACCCTGCTTGCAGAGGCGCTGGAGTGAGCTGTTCCCTGTTTAGTATAAAACACTGGCAGGTGCCGGTGAATTTCTTGTTCTCTACCTCCCCCTGCTGTTACCTCGCTGTTATTGCCTCCCCCTGTTGTTCCCTGCCCCTCTGGCTTGGATTTTCTGGGCTGGTATTGTGACTACATTTTTGGCTTCTAGCGATTTGGTTTTTTATTGATCTCATGTTTTTTTTTTTACTTTCTGGCTTCATGGTTTTCTGGTTTGCCTTTGTTTTCATTTGACCCCTTAAGGCCCCTTTCACACGAGCGAGTTTTCCGTACGGGTGCAACGCGTGATGTGAACGCATAGCATCCGCACTGAATCCTGACCCATTCATTTCAAAGGGTTTGTGTACATTTTTTTCACGCATCACTTCTGCGTTGTGTGAAAATCGCAGCATGTTCTATATTCTTTGTTTTTCACGCAGCCCTGGCCCCATAGAAGTGAATGGGGCTGCGTGAAAAACGCATTGCATCCGCAAGCAAGTGCGGATGCAATGCGTTTTTCACTGATGGTTGCTAAGAGATGTTGTTTGTAAACATTCAGTTTTTTATCACGCGCGTGAAAAACGCATCAAAATGCATTGCACCCGCGTGGGAAAAACTGAACAACTGAACGCAATCGCAGACAAAACTGACTGAACTTGCTTGCAAAATGGTGCGAGTTTCCCTGAACGCACCCTGAAGGCTTCCAGAACTAATCCGTGACGCTCGTGTGAAAGGGGCCTTACCGTAAGACTACTCTTTGTGTTTGTCTGTTTGTTGTTCCTTGTCACCCTCACACATATTTCAGAGTAGAGACTGCCGCCCAGTTGTGGAGTGCAGCAGCCCTGAAGCTGTTCTGTACAGTTATGCCAGGAGGATAAATAGTATAACAGGTTCGGGGCTTGCACAAATAGCCCCGAACCTGTAATATACAGATCGCAAGTGCCGGCTTTCATCTTGTGAAAGATGACTGTAGGAAAGCTTCAGGTCTGACCTGAACGTTTCCTACAGCGGCTGGCAGAGCGATCGTATCTGTCTCCTGGTAACCTTATCAGGAGACAGACATCACTGCTTGCTGGGACCCACTGTTGTCTCTATATGAGATAACAGTGTGCAGTGAACTACGGAGGGGTGCCTGTGTGAGGGTGCACACTGAGACAAGGGTTGCGGTCAGTCAGGAAGGAAAGCCCCGCTCCAGCTCAGAAAGAAGCCCACAGAGGAGCAGAGATGCCAAAAAGGTAGAAGGTGAGACAACCCCTTTAACTACTGCTGACCTATTCTCAGGACAGGTCATCAATATCTGATCAGTGGGGGTCCGACACCCGGGACCCCCTCCAATCAGCTGTTTGAGAAGGTACTGGTGCTCCCGTGAGCGCTGAGGCCTTCTATGAGCTCACCAAGCACAGCGCCATACATTGTATAGCGGCTGTGCTTGGTATCGCGCTCAGCCCCATTCACATTAATGGGGCTGAGCGGCTCCTAGGCCACGTGAACGTGACCTCACTGGCCTAGGAAAAGCTGAGAGAAGGCCACGGCGCTCACGGGAGCGCCGGTGCCTTCTCAAACAGCTGATCCACGGGTCCCGGCAATCCTGAGGATAGGTCATCTGTAGTTAACGCCTGGAAAACCCCTTTAAGGCTAATAGCAATTAATTAATAGCTTCTAGCAGGAATAATAAAAGAATGGCACAACATGGAGCCATAAGGCCTCTTTCACACAAGCGTCATGGATTCAGTCCGGATGCGTTCAGGGTGCATTCCGGAAAATCTGCACACATCCGCACGCAATCGCAGTCAGTTTTGACTGCGTTTGCGTACGTTCCTTCAGTTTTTTCCATGTGGGTACAATGCGTTTTGATGCGTTTTTCACGCGCGTGATAAAAAACTGAATGTTTACAAACAACATCTCTTAGCAACCATCAGTGAATCACGCATTGCATCCACACTTGCTTCAGGATGCAATGCGTTTTTCACTGAAGCCCCATTCACTTCAATGGGGCCAGGGCTGCGTGAAAAACGCAGAATATAGAACATGCTGCGATTTTCACGCAACGGCAAACTGATGCGCGAAAAACATCGCTCATGTGAAAAGACCCATTGAAATGAATGAGTCAGGATTCAGTGTGGGTGCAATGCGTTCGCATCACGCATTGCACCCGCGCGGAAATCTCGCCCGTGTGAAAGGGGCCTAAGAATAGATGTTCCAGAATTGTTATTACATGGGGAATGCATGTAGCTATTAAAAAAGGCTTGTCAGGAGAGGTGACAGGTCCTCTTTAAACTTCACAGTATTCCTGAAAATAATGTGTCGGACAGGGGAGTTCAATTTGAATCGCAATTTTGGAGATCTTTTTGTAAAAGTTTGGGTGTCACTCTCTCGTTCTCATCAGCCTTTTACCTGGAAATTAACAGATCTGTCATTGGCCAAACTGGTCATTAATAATCGTCTTAACAGTTTTACCAATACATCTTCTGGAATTATGGCTTCCACCCTCGAATAGGTTTGTTTAGGTCATCGGTTTATGATGATCCAGAAGTGGAAGTTGCATCTGGGCCCAGGTTCATATGAACCTGATGAATTCCCAGGAGGTTCAAAAAAAGAACCGCTAACAGAAGGAGATCTCAAGGGGCTGATTTGGCACTGTGTGGTTATCTATCAAAAATATTCATCTAACAGTACCGTCCAAAAAATTTGCATCACATTTCATAAGTCCATACAAAATTATAGAGGTAATAATTTATCCTTTCATCTGAATTTGCCTGATTCTGGTGGGGTGTACTGTTATGGTTTCCCAGGTCACTGCCTCCGTGCGGCAGCGGCATCCAGTTGCCGGGGGAAACAGATCAGCTAGGTTCCCCACACTGATGTCGGAGCCCTGGGTGAATGACACTCGGCTAGCAGCTCCACCTGACATGCAGGGACGCCGGCATGAGCTGTTCCCTGTTTAGTATAAAAAGTCAGGACTTGCATGTGTAGGTGCCGGTGAATTTCTTGTCCTCTGGCTCCCCTGCTTCAGGACCCATTGAAATGAATGGATCTGCCTCAGGATCGAATCAGGAAAGAAAAACAGGACATGTGAATGGAGCCTTATTTGAAGACTCCTCTGGCTTGGATTTTCTGGACTGGTATTGTGACTATATTTTTGGCTTCTGGCGATTTGGCATTGTATTGATCTGCTGGTTTTTTTACTTTCTGGCATGTTAAAATGACATAACAAACACTGTCAAGATAACAGAAAGAGAGAGCCCAACAGGGGTTTAAAGGGAGTCTGTCACCTACTTTACACATATTAAACTATTATCACTTCCCTGTAGGTAATATAAACAATTAACAGATCGTACCTTTCTGCCTCGCCGATCATCACACTAAAGGCAATATGGCACTCCTGTGAGTTCTGCATCCCCTTCATCCATGTAAATATGAATGTATTTGGCAAGTTTGCCTAGCCGCAGGAGTGGGGATTTCACGGGAGGAAGGGGTTGTGGGGAAGTAGCTGGGGTGGGGTGGGCATTGGCTGTTCAAAAACTTCCTATGGGCCCAGTCATTTTTAGTTGTGCCCCTGGAGCCCAGCTATTATTTGATTGACGTATACCCATTTTGGTACCTTATCCTTCTGCCAGGATCCAGTGACTCTGTTCTTCAGGGAGCTAAGCCTTCTTTTCACTTTTGTCCCTCTTTCCACTTTCTCAGGTTTCCCTGTATCCTCTGTCCTTTATGTGGGCGAAAAGTAATGAAATATGTAAGTTAGGTGCAATGTCAAGTCGATCTTATAAACATCTATGGAAGTATTCACATTTACTATGGATTAGGTTTTGTTATGTTTACATCTTTTCCAGATCTCAGCTACTTTGCTCAGAAAAAAATGTACTAACATAAAGTACATTAAAATAGGTATGGCTGAGCCGGAAAAATGGAGCTCGGGTTTAGGGATACACAGGCTAATATATCAGGGCATTGCATTACATGCAGTTTCCTAATATATTCTCACTGCAACCAGGAGCAATTGCACAGCGGCAGCACCACATTTTCCATGTGAACTATCAACAGTCTACAGGTGTTTTTGCGGTATGCAAATCGTGGATACTTGTGTTCCGCATTTTGCAGAATGGAAGGTCCTGCCCTCTGTAGAACAGACAAGAATAGAACATGTTCTATTTTTTGCAGGCCGTGGAAGGGACATACGGATGTGGACAGCACATTTTTTTGCAGCCTCATTGAAAAGAATTAAAATACGGTTGTGTGAGTAGGGCCTGTCCGTTCCATATGTCTGTTCTGCAAAAAAAAGAGAACATGTCCTATTCTTGTCTATTCTGCGGACCGTACTGCAATAACAACAACAGTCGTGTGCATGAGGCCTTAGTTTCTTGATAAGATCCAAAAGCAACCTATACTTCTATCCAATAGCAAGCAGCAGGAGCCATTCTGTAAGTGAGAATATATCAGGGAACTGCTACTGGTACAATTCCTTAATATATTAGCCTGTGTACCTCCACATATACTAGTACAGGTAATAGCTTATTATGAAAGTCTTAGATTTCCCCAAATTAAATTACCCACTCGTTTGACAGGAACTCGAACCAGGTCAAATTTTGCTTCGGCTCACTGCTCGCTTCTTGCTTATTATTGTTTCTAAATAGGTAAAGTATAAAAGTCACATTTCATAAATTAAAACGCCCAAAATTTCCAATATGCATATTACTAAGGGCTCATGCACACGACAGGTGCCGGCCCGTGCCCGTATTGCGGCCCGCATATGCCGGGTCCGCAATACACGGGCACCGGTCGTGTGCAGCCCGCATCATTCACTTCAATGGGTCAACAATCTGTTAGATGCAGAGCGGAGGCACGGATCGGAACACCACGGAAGCACTACAGTGTGCAAGCACTACTTTTTTGTGGTGCGGACCCTCGGATGCGGATCGCGGACCCCATTCAAATGCGATCCGCATGCGCCAAGGCCCCAATGTCAGTGCCCGTGCGTTGTGGACCGCAAATTACGGTCCACAACACGGGCACTGACTGCACACGCACGTGTGCGGGAGCCCTAAGGCTGCGTTCACATCTCCATTAGAGATGATCCGGGAGCCTGATCTAGCATAAATGCTGGCTGTCGGCCAGACAAAAACTTCTGCATGCAGTGGTATTTGTTCTGCCGAAAGCGGCATTTATTCCGGAAAGCATCCGGATCCCATTATAGTCAATAAGGATCCGGCGATGATCTGTTGAATCCACCAATACTGTCAGGCTGTTCTGGCAGAGAGGTGAATGCAGCCTTACTAGGTCAGTATCCAGTACCATATAATCTTCCTAGTGCCTGTTGTTTTTTTACATCTGAAAACCATGCATACGTGAAATTGACTTATCCATAAGGACTAAGCGAGCACCAAGAAAACCGACTGCTAGAAAACAATGGAGGTCATTTATTAGGGGCTTATGACTATTTTAGTCATAAAAATAGTCTGAAGTCCCTTTTTTGACTGACTATGAGACAATAACTTCCTGCTGGTTTTACACCATGTGTGGCAGTTGAGTGAGATGTGGGCGTAGCGGGGGCTGTGCTAGGATAAGGACTGCAGTCCCAGCAAATTTACTAACATAATGCATGAATGTTGGCGAAAAACTACAGCTGGGAACTGGAGTAGTTTTTACACCAGGTGCACAGACTGCTGTAGTTTCACCTAATTTATGACGCACACCTCGTCATAAATTAGTCAAATCTTATAAGGGGGAATCTAAGTCTGGCGTAAGAAGCCAGTCTTAGTAAATGACCTCCAATGTTTAGAGCCAGGAGCAATGAAGTCACTGGCTTCGGCGCCCTGTATTTTTAGAAAGGAAAGGACTGTCATGATATAATAGCTCCTCTCTCCATTCACAGAATACAGTTTGCTGTATTGGGCTGACAGCTTCGGCAGAGCAGCTGCAGGGAATTGGAATCATAACGTCATTATGTTAGATGTGTGTACTCTTACCCATGATAATGTTTCAGTTCTTGGAGTACTTGTTGTACAAATAGTCTGCAAAGAAGAAACTGTGTTCAAAACAGCATTTGTTATAATTTACCAATATAGTTTAAAAGTGCTGAGGGCTAAGACCGGCCTGTGTTTCTGCTGGGTTTTCTGGGAATTTTTTTAAACAATGCTGCGGCCAGATGTTAAGTCTATAGTAATTTATTATAAATGCTACATGCAAGGTGCATTAGTTTGTGCCACTTTTTGTAGCGCTGTTGGGGTTATTAAAACAGAATGATCTAGGTTTTGCATTTTTTTCTGACCCTTTTCTCCATAGGCTTCTCAGTAGAACTTGAGTGCAATGAGGAATAGATGTATGAGATGACACTATAAAAAGGGCATTTTAAAAAAGACTTTAAAACACTGCTAATGTTCGGAGGTTGTGCAGCACTTACTGAATAATCCTTGTAGGACGTGCCAAAGAAGTATTCAGCTTATTCATGAGCTCACCTGACAAGAAAGCTGTCAATTCATTTTAATGTGTGTATTCAGACATCAGTGTTTTAGCACGGATACATGTTCTATTTTGTCCGTGTTCACAGATCCCTCACGTCCATTATAGTCTATGGATCCGTGAAAACCATGGATGCCATCCTTGTTGCATCTGTGTTTCACTGATCATTAAGAAGAGATACTTTGAAAATTATTTTTCAGCTGTTCAGTGTCAGTGAAACACAGATGCAACACAGACAGCAAAAAACGAACACACGGACCCAACACAGATCCTTCACGGACAGCTTCACAGATGCATCACTGACCACCTGCTCACGGATTTGAGCACGGACACGGACATGTGAATGAGGCTTTACGTTTGTTTCCTGGTGGAAACTTTAGTAAATTTGTTGGGGCCGATGTACCGGCCTTACCCCCGCCACTCCCAAATGGCGAGGTCAGGTTTTTGCATTGCAAAACAGGAACTTGTGACTTTTTTTTTTTACACCAAAAACTGGTGTAGCAAAGTTATTTAATGACCCCCAGTGTATCTTACACTATTTTATGCTGCCCTCACCAAGGTGGAAGGTGGATTCCCTTTAAGTAACTGTGCTGTGGCGCATAGAGTGTGTCCCTACAGGCTGTCCAGTCAGTGCTGACATTGTCTGAAGGGTGGTAACATCCAGTTTTCAGTTTTCTAACAAAACATGCTCCAAAATGGTTATAGAAATGTTTACTCAAAAAGACATGTCCAGAGAGGTTACAAGTCCTCTTTAACCACTTAAAGGGGTTGTCCCACGAAAAATATTCTACAGTTTTCAAACCAGCACCTGGATCTGAATACTTTTGTAATTGCATGTAATTAAAAATTCTGTATAGCTATTGAGGTATTCAATAAAATGTTTCTGTATAGTGCCACTTAATTTCTTATTTCTTTGACCTGATCACTGAGAAGGCCGCACATGCTCAGTTTCATCTTTTAATTGCCTCCTGAGCTGTGATAGGGAGAGCCAAGACACGCCCTCTGTGCTGTAGCATAAAATACACTCCCCAAGCTGTCAGCTTGATATAAATCTAGAAGAGCAATGAATTAGGAGATCTCTGGATCCATGTGAGGTACAGGGCTGGTTCTAGCTTTGTTAGAAAGGTATTGTCATGTACTATATGATGTCTGATTTTCATTTTTTACATTATTCATGGGATAACCCCTTTAAGCATGCAGCAAATGTCTTTCATTTTAGTTTTCATTTTTTTTACTCCTTGCTGTCCTGGTGCCATTACTTTTTTGCATTTCTATAGACATATGGGGGCTTTTTTGTACAGGACAAGTGGTATTTTTTGATCCACGATCCACTTTTCATTACATTTTTTGGGAGATGAGCTGACCAAAAAATAACAGAAATCAGCAATTTAGATTTTTTTTCCTTTAGGCCCCTTTCACACGAGCGAGTTTTCCGCGCCGGTGCGATGCGTGACGTGAACGCATAGCACCCACACTGAATCCTGACCCATTCATTTCAGTGGGTCTGTGTACATGAGCGTTTTTTTCCACGCATCAGAAAAACGCAGCATGTTATATATTCTGCGTTTTTCACGCAGCCCTGGCCCCATAGAAGTGAATGGGGCTTCAGTGAAAAACGCATCAAAACAAATTGCACCTGCGCGGAAAAAACTGAACAACTGAACGCAATCGCAGACAAACTGACAACTTGCTTGCAAAATGGTGCAAGTTTTCCTGAACGCATCCTGAGCCAATCCATCACGCTCATGTGAAAGAGGCCTTACTTCTTTCACTGAATGGGACAATTATTTTTATATTTTAATAATATGGGTGTTATGGGATGTGACAAAACAGGGAACCGCCGCTGGAAATTCCTGGCTATTCCTGGCAGCAGTCCCTTCAACCTGGGCCGCTGCATTGGCACAGTATGAAAAATTAGATTCAGACGATTCGCCAAAGTTCTTCAAGAAATTTGTTTAGTTCCGAATTTGTCACAAATCGCGATAAATCTGGTATACCCAGGCCACTCTGCCTAATAATACTAATTGCGTACGTTCGTTCAGTTTTTTCCACGTGGGTGCAATGCGTATGGATGCATTTCGCAACCGCGTGATAAACTGAATGTTTACAAACAACATCTCTAAGCAACCATGCGTTAAAAATGCATTGCACCCGCATTTGTGTGCGGATGCAATGCGATTTTCATGCATCCCCATTCACTTCAATGGGGCCAGGGCTGCGTGCAAAACGCAGAATATAGAACATGCTGCGATTTGCACGCAACGGCGAACTCAGGCGTGGAAAAAATCGCCCATGTGAAAAGCCCCATTGAAATGAATGGGTCAGGATTCAGTGCGGGTGCAATGCGTTCGCATCACGCATTGCACCCGCGTGGAAAACTCGCCCGTGTGAAAGGGGCCTAAGGCTGATCAGACCTTGAGGGTATGATCAGCCTTAGTGCAAGTGTAGCACTGACAATAGCCATCAGGCCCACTGGATCTTCAAGATCCAAATGGGTCTTGATAATTAAAAAAAAGAGTAAAAAGAAAGTAAAAAAAAGTAATAAAAAATAAAAAAAAACAAATAAAAATTTTAATAAAAATAAAATAAAAATTGTCTTCTCATATTCGCGCATTTAGGTAATTAAAAAATGAAAAATAAAAAAAATACACATAATTGGTATTGCCGCGTCCGCAATAACCTAATCTATAAAAGTATCATGTTACTAATCCTGCGCGGTGAACGCCGTAAAAAAATTATGTAAGAAACAATGACGAAACTGCTGTTTTTGTCACCTCACCTCCACAAAAAAAATAAATAACAAGTGATCAAAAAGTCATATGTACCCCAAAATGATACCAATAAAAACTACAACCCCTCCCGCAAAAAACAAACCCCAACACAGCTACGTTGGTGAAAAAATAAAAAAGTTATGGACTTTAGTATATGGCGAGGCAAAATCTAATTTATTTTAAACACAAAAGTGATTTTATGCTGAAAGAGTAGTAAAATATAAAAACGTTATGGACTTTAGTATACAGTGAGGCAAAATCTAATTTATTTTAAACACAAAAGTGATTTTATTCTGAAAAAGTAGTAAAATATAAAAAAAAACTATAAAAATTTAGTATCGCCATAACCATATCAACCTACAGAATAAAATTATCATATCAAATTTACAGCAAGAGGAACGCCATAAAAAATAAAAACACTGACACAATTGCCATTTTACCCAATTCATATCCACAAAAAATGTTATAAAAAGTGATCAAAAAGATGTATGTACCCCTAAATGATACCAATAAAAACTACAACCCCTCCCGTAAAAAAACAAGCTCTCACACAGCTACATTGGTGAAAAAATAAAAATGTTATGGCCCCTAAAAACAATTTCAGCAAATTACATGTTAGAAAATCCTGATGCGTTCCTTCCCTTCTGAATGCTGCCTTGGCCCCAAACAGCAGTTTACGACCATGCTGTATTAAGGAAAAAATGCTAAACAAATTATCGGGTGCATTTTCTCATGTTAGCCCTTGTAAAAATAAAAAATTTGGGGCTAAAGCAACATTATATTGGAAATAAAAGTTAATTTTTTATTTTTACAGCCATGCATTTCTAAATTCTATGAAATGCTTGTTGAGTCAAAGCATTCACTTCACCCCTATATTTTTTCCTTGAGCGGTGTAGTTTCCAAAATGGGGTCACTTTTGGGGGTTTTCTTTCTAAGGGTCCCTCAGGGTCTCTTCAAATGTGACATGGCACCTGAAAACCATTCCAGCAAAATCTGCCCTCCGTTAACAATATGGCGCTCCTTTCTTTCTGTGCCCATACAGCAAGTTACAGCCACATATGGGGTGTTTCTGTGAACTGCAGAATAAGCGTAATAAATATTGAGGTTTGTTTGGCTGTTAACCCGTGCTGTGTTACAGGAAAAAATGGATTAAAATGGAAAATCTGCACAAAAAGTGAAAATTTGAAATTTCCCCTCCATTTTCTTTCATTCTTGTGGAACACCTCAAGGGTTAAGAAAGTTTGTAAAATCAGTTTGGAATAACTTGAGGGGTGTAGTTTCTAAAATGGGGTCATTTATGGGTGGTTTCTACTATATAAGCCCCACAAAGTGACTTCATAACTGAACTGCTCCTTAAAAAAGTGGGTTTTGGCAATTGTCTTAAAAATTTTAAAATTTGCTTCTAAACTTCTAAGCCTTCTAACGTCCCAAAAAATAAAATGACATTTACAAAATTATGCCAACATAAAGTAGACATATGGGAAATGTAAAGTAATAATTATTTTATATCCATCTTAAAAGCGGAGAAATTCTAATTTTAAAAATAGCACATTTTTCCACATTTTCTGCAAATTTGTTTTTTTTTTATGCATAAAGGTAAAACATATTAACTCAAATTCACCACTAATATGAAGTATGATGTGTCACGAGAAAACAGTCTCAGAATGTTCCAAAGTTATTACCACATAAAGTGACACATGTCAGATTCGAAAAATGGGGCTCCGGCATTTTGTCCAAACTGTCGCTTGAAGGGGTTGTTATGTTTTAATTGTATGGGCATTTCCGCACAAGGTGATGCCCATGTTTATTTTTTTATTGGTTAAGTATTTTTATTTTAAGGAGAGGGGGGTGATTTCAACTTTTATATTTTTTTTATATTTGTAAAAACGTTTTTAACTTTTTTTTTTTTACTTTTATTAAGTCACCCTGGTCGACAATAACTGGCAACCATTAGATTTCCCATTGTGTTCATTGATGGCTATATAGCCATCACTGAACACTTCAATTTCAATATAAGAATACAGTGCTGCCACCTAGTGGCCTGTATTGGTATATTGCTCTAATAGACTGCTTCAGGCTTCGGTCTATTAGACTGCTGTAACAGGTTCTCCGATCTCTGCTGGGGATTGCTGTTACAGAAGCGAAAGCGCACGGCTTCCGGACTGCTTTAAAGCCGTGGTCACATTTGACCACGGCATCTGAAGGGGAAAATATATGGCTGATCGCATACATGTGCAGCGGGTCTCTGCTATTTTAAATAGCAGAAACCTGGCGGCTATGGTGCCCACTGCACGTGCGAGTGGGCGCCATGTTTAAAGACTGGACTGGAGGTCCTGAAGGGGTTAATCAATGTGGACATTCCCCAAACAGGAGAATGAGACTGGCATATCACCTCAATTTGTGAATCAGGGCCTAATAGAATTGCTTATCTATTAATCAATGTGCCTATGTATAACAGAACAGATCAAATGTGAATGGAGCAGCAGATGAGCTAGATAAACGCACCTATATATTATACCGCATGTTGAGGTCTGATGCACAGTAAGTCTATGTATCACAGAGCAGATTAAGAATGAATAGCGCAGCAGGTGAAAAAGATGCACAGGGAAATTACACTGTCCCTATAGTCCCCCTACAGTGTCTAAAAACTCTTCCTACGATCTCTCTGCATTGTTCCCATCCAATATTCTACAATTAAAAGCTTTCTATAAAACACTGTCCCTAGCGCTTGCCACGTTTCTCTCTATGCGTAGTTCACAGTAAAATGGAGACCGTGCAGGATGTGGGTTTTATAGGTCTGTGACATCACAGGGGATTGCTATCTGCTGATAGGCTGACTGCACAGCATCTTGGGTCATATCACATTCCCAGGCTTCTTACTTTCACTTTGTAGCACATGTAGCAGCCATTGTAGGAAAAAAACGATTCATTACCACGAAGCGCAAGGAGTTTTGGATTTGTGATAAATCAAATTTTTCCTGAAATTTGGATTGAAGTCAATTAATTTCACTTTGATTCACATTACAGTGTCATGTCCACAGCACAGCAGGCATGCAAAATCCACAGGGATGAACTGCTGCTATAACTTATACATCTTCCTGTATATAGTGATACTGGTATAACCTGGGCATCTCCTGTATGTGATTATCTCAGTATAGCTGGTATAAGTTATACATCTTATTGTGTATAGTGATATGGACCATGCTGGTATACCCTGGGTATCTCCTGTATATAATTATGTTCAATGCATTCAGGAAGTCTTCAGACCCTTTCGCTTTTTTCACATTTTGTTATGTTGCAGGCTTGTGCTAAAACAAAAAAAATCAAGTTTTTCCCCATCATTCTGCACTCAGTACCCCAGAATGGCAAACTGAAAACAGAATGATACAAATCAGTGGTATAATTTAGAGCCATAAGAATAGATGCTCCAGTATTGTTATTACATGGGGAATATAATTACTTGTTTAAACAGAAAAGTCAGGAGAGGTTACAGGGCCTCTTTAAAAAATAAACCCAAATGGAAAACCACAGCAAAGCCATAATGTGTGAATATAGGCTAAAGCTTTATTTCATAGCGTCAGGGCAAAATAGTCTTTGTGGTGAAGCTTTGGCAATAGCTTAAAGGTTTTGTGCACCAATTTTCAGACCTCCCATTGACTTATGTTGGTGATCATACTTACCTGTTGCCCGGTGCTGGGTCCTGGCTTTTTCGCTCCCCAGCTTGTCTCAAGTCCCATCACATAAACTTTCTGTGTGACACTGCTGCAGCAAATCACTGGATGGTGCTCCCCTTGCATCATGTCAAATGGTCACATGACTCAAGGGGAACCGATCATCAAAGTTTACCTGGAGGGACCTGAGACAAGCAGCAGAGGCTGGGGAGCAACCAAGCAGGGAACCAGCGCCAGGGATCAGGCAAGTATGATCACAACATGTGTCCCGCCAGTCTGAGGAATGACTGCGCAATCCCTTTAAGGGAGGTTGTTTTGTCACGTTCTATACAGCACAATAGCATGCAGTTATTTAATTAATCTGGTGTTGTAGAGGTAGGGGCCATTCAGACGGCCGTTGTGTTGCGGATCTGCAAAACCACGGATGCTGACCACTGTGTGTTCCGCAATTTGCTGAACACACATGGCCGGCACCCCATACAAAATGCCTATTCTTGTCCCCTATTGCGGACAAGAATAGGACATGTTCTATATTCGGCGAGATTAAATGCCGCCCATTGAAATGAATGGGGACGCATCTATTCCACAAAATTGGTCGTGTGAATGGGCCCCTATAGTGTACAGAGAGCATGGAAACGTGCATTTGAGGGACTGGAGTCAAATAATGAATGCCCCTTGTATATTTCCCGACCTTATTTCACTTAAAGAAGAACTCCCGCAAAAAAAAAATTTTTATTCTCTGACCTGTTAGAAAGGTGCATGATATAATCTGTAGTGATTGTCATTTTCTTATCAGTGACTGTTTCTGTGAGTAAAAATGTCTCTTCTTATTGTAGCTGGGTCATGTGACCAACTCCCTGACCTCCAACTGACCCAGGACAGAAAGCCAGTAACTGCTCTATTCATTCCTATGGGAGCCTCATTCCATGCACAGATTAGAACGTGTTTCAAACTTAGATGCTAAAAACCACCTTTATTAATTGTCCTTGGACGGGTAAGTGGGTATATATTTAAAAACAACAATATTATCCAGAGGGTACATAGGTAACAAAAATAGGACAGAGAGGAGGCACAGTAAGTATAGATGTAACGGGTCAAAATACATACACTGACCCTATATCGCCCTCAATACAGAACCCTGAGCTATGCCCAGAGATCTCCCTTAATGGTAGGGATCCTCTGTCCTCGTACCTCACATGGGTCCCTACAAAACCCTATTCAAGAAACCCCGACGCGTTTCTCCCATAAAGAGGTTCATCAGGGGGTATAAACTGATAGTAGGGAGTCAATCCAATAATAAAATAGATAAACAAGGTACTTATCCCCAGAAGTCCCCGTACGGGAATCAGCACGATATGGCCCAGAAAGATACACCTGCGGTGAGAGAAGACAAATATGCAAAGCCTAAGAATCCATGTGGACAAACGTAGATAGGTATAACAAGCAAGGCAAAGTCTTATACACTAACCTGGTGCCGGGCTGGGGTAGACCTGCATGTCTGCGTAGGTGGAGCAGCGGTATGTATGGTGCCAGCATGGGGTTTTTATATGCTGGCGCCATCTCTCATATCCGCCCGATAAGCGGGCACTTCCGGTAGATGGAACGCAGCATGACCCGCAGCACCGGAAGTAGGAACATAACATACCAGGATATCAGATGAACCGCACAGTGGAACGCAGCGCTACTAATTCAGAGCGCTGCTTGTTCGAATAGCTGGTAAGTATATACTCATACTGAAAAACGCTCCCCAAAGGCAGATTTCATGTTAAAAAATATATACACACCTCAGGGGTTTACTGTGGGATCATTGTGTCAGACTCCCACGATATATACATCAAAAAATAATAATAGATAAATACTGTGGTACAGATGAAATCACAGTATATACAGTGATACTTTCCGTATCGATAGGCTATTTGTCAATTAAGGCCTTCCACGTAAGAGGCAGGCCATACTTAAGGCAAAGAAAGGGAAAAATTACCCAGTTATACTAACATCGCTCCTAGATGAAACAAGAAAAGGTCAGTCTCTCATTAAGGCCCCCAGGAGACTGGGATCGGAAACGATAAATCCACTTCGTTTCCTTCTGTAATATTTTCCGATCCCAGTCCCCCTTTCTTGAGGATAAGGGTACCACCTCAAGAGCAGAAAAATGTAAGGTTTTGTAGGGACCCATGTGAGGGAGTTAGGTACGAGGACAGAGGATCCCTACCATTAAGGGAGATCTCTGGGCATAGCTCAGGGTTCTGTATTGAGGGCGATATAGGGTCAATGTATGTATTTTGACCCGTTCCATCTATACTTACTGTGCCTCCTCTCTGTCCTATTTTTGTTACCTATGTACCCTCTGGATAATATTGTTGTTTTTAAATATATACCCACTTACCCGTCCTCAGTACCTTCGGCCTCCAATCCCATGCCTTTTTTAGGCAGTATTCAAGCACCATACCAACTGAGGGATCGAACCAAGAACGGGGAGACACGTTAACGACAGACAGTTTACAGATTATTAATCTGTCATCGCGCCCTCTGAAGGATGGTGAGATAATGGTCTTGCAAAAGGGCCTTAGTTTTGTACCCACAACTAATTTTGATATATTTAACTGGGTCAAGGATATTAATATGTTTTGTAGGAGATTAAAATGGCCTAAGTTCTTTCAGAACACTAACAGAAAAACATGTTTAGAATTAGGGTTGAACATGACTGATTTCCCTGACTATCAAAACTTACTTGAACTATGTGAGGAGGGATCAAGGAGACCTGGAACGGGTCCCTTTACTAAGTTATGTCCTAAGAGTAAAAGGCTGCCACCCTTGGTTAATTCCGAACATATTGACATTTTTCAACAAATGGTAATCTCGGAGTTGGAAAATTTGGGGGACAAGTGTCCTGGTCATCGGAATTTAACCAATGAGGAATCCATAGCTTTGACAGATCTGGAAAATGATGAGAGTATAGTTATAAAACCATCCGACAAAGGAGGTAACCTTGTAATTCTTGATCATGGACAATATCAGAAAATGGTGTGGGACCTTCTTAAAGACAAACAGAGCTATAGTATACTGCCCACTGATCCCACTCACTCTTTTCTATTGGAATTGAAAAGTATACTTGAACAAGGATTATCAAATAATATCTTAAGTAAGTCAGAATATGAATTTCTGTACCCTAAAACACCACAAATTCCAACATTTTATAGTCTACCTAAAATCCATAAGGGGGTGTCTCCCCTTAAGGGACGACCTATTTTCGCAGGGATTAATTCTTTGACACATTCGTGTGGCATCTATTTAGATAAGGTACTGAGGAGCTTTGTTGTGTCCCTACCATCTTACACTAGGGACACTATGGACTTCCTCAGAAAAATTGATAACATCTCCATTGACTCCACGAACATACTGGCCAGTATCGATGTGGAGTCTCTATATACTTCAATACCTCATGAAAAGGGAATTTTGGCCATCTCTTATTTTCTGGAAGCTAGAGGAACTCAGTACCTATGCCATAATGACTTTATTCTCTGTCTCCTGCAATATACCTTGACCCATAACTACTTTCTATTTGGCGGGTCCATCTTCCACCAGCTCAGGGGGACAGCAATGGGGAGCCCCTGTGCCCCCACCTATGCTAATCTCTTCCTGGGCTGGTGGGAGGATAAAGAGGTATTCCCAGATTACGACACCTGGTGGAATAATAAAATCCTCTTTTGGACCCACTATATAGATGACATTTTTGTTATTTGGGATGGTACAGGTGAGGAACTTGCCTCATTTGTTGAGTCCTTGAATAGTAACACAGTGGGACTATCTTTCACTTTTGAATATCAGATGGAATGCATCACGTTTTTGGACATCAAAGTCAGGAAAAACGGGGACAAATTGTCCACCTCTGTTTTCCGTAAAAAGACTGCGACTAACAACATCCTGCATTGGTCAAGTTACCATCCTCCATGTGTAAAAAAAGGGATTCCCCGTGGACAGTATCTGCGGATGCGACGCAACTGTTCAAACTTGCAAAATTTTCATGTAGAATCCAAGAAATTACAAACAAGGTTAAAACAGAGAGGATATCCCGATACAGTCCTTAAGGATGCCTTTAAATGGGTTGAGTCAAAGGAAAGAGGAGAACTCTTGATTCCCAAACATAGGGATAAACAAGATGACAATCTGATACGCCTCATCTCTACCTTTGACTCTGCTAATTATAAGACAAAGGCCTTAGGACTTACTGGCCAATTTTGACAATGGATCCCGATCTATCCAAAGTAATCTCTTCCTATCCAACAGTCACATATCGTAGAGGGAAAAATCTAAGGGACCGTTTGGTCCATAGCCATTATATTCCACCTAGGAAGGGCACCACATGGTTGGATAGGAGACCAAATGGGGTCTTTAGATGCGGCTCCTGTAAGGCATGTAAGTATATCTATCCGTCTAAGAACATAACATGTTCAGTGACGGATGCAACATATATCAGGGATTTTATTAATTGCCGTACCAAAGGAGTTGTATACGTTTGTCAGTGCCCATGTAAAAAGGACTATATCGGGAAAACAAAACGTGAGCTTAGGCGTAGGGTCCTTGAACATGTCAACGATGTGATAAAAAAGAATGAGACCTCAGTGGCGACCCACGTAATTGAATACCATAATGGTGACCCTACTGTCTTACATTTTTCTGCTCTTGAGGTGGTAGCCTTATCGCCAAGAAAGGGGGACTGGGATCGGAAAATATTACAGAAGGAAACGAAGTGGATTTATCGTTTCCGATCCCAGTCTCCTGGGGGCCTTAATGAGAGACTGACCTTTTCTTGTTTCATCTAGGAGCGATGTTAGTATAACTGGGTAATTTTTCCCTTTCTTTGCCTTAAGTATGGCCTGCCTCTTACGTGGAAGGCCTTAATTGACAAATAGCCTATCGATACGGAAAGTATCACTGTATATACTGTGATTTCATCTGTACCACAGTATTTATCTTTTATTATTTTTTGATGTATATATCATGGGAGTCTGACATAATGATCCGACGGTAAACCCCTGAGGTGTGTATATATTTTTCAACATGAAATCTGCCTTTGGGGAGCGTTTTTCAGTATGAGTATATACTTACCTGCTATTCGAACAAGCAGCGCTCTGAATTAGTAGCGCTGCGTTCCACTGTGCGGTTCATCTGATATCCTGGTATGTTATGTTCCTACTTCCGGTGCTGCGGGTCACGCTGCGTTCCATCTACCGGAAGTGCCCGCTTATCGAGCGGATATGAGAGATGGCGCCAGCATATAAAAACCCCATGCTGGCACCATACATACCGCTGCTCCACCTACGCAGACATGGAGGTCTACCCCAGCCCGGCACCAGGTTAGTGTATAAGACTTTGCCTTGCTTGTTATACCTATCTACGTTTGTCCACATGGATTCTTAGGCTTTGCATATTTGTCTTCTCTCACCGCAGGTGTATCTTTCTGGGCCATATCGTGCTGATTCCCGTACGGGGACTTCTGGGGATAAGTACCTTGTTTATCTATTTTATTATTGGATTGACTCCCTACTATCAGTTTATACCCCCTGATGAACCTCTTTATGGGAGAAACGCGTCGGGGTTTCTTGAATAGGGTTTTGTAGGGACCCATGTGAGGTACGAGGACAGAGGATCCCTACCATTAAGGGAGATCTCTGGGCATAGCTCAGGGTTCTGTATTGAGGGCGATATAGGGTCAATGTATGTATTTTGACCCGTTCCATCTATACTTACTGTGCCTCCTCTCTGTCCTATTTTTGTTACCTATGTACCCTCTGGATAATATTGTTGTTTTTAAATATATACCCACTTACCCGTCCAAGGACAATTAATAAAGGTGGTTTTTAGCATCTAAGTTTGAAACACGTTCTAATCTGTGCATGGAATTGGTTATAGTTTTCAGTAACGTGGCATATTGTATTGATTATCTTGTATTTTGGGAATTATTCTATGGGAGCCTCACTTTCAGTCTCATAGGAATACATAGAGAATTAGACTTCCTGTCCACACATAAGTCTATGTATGAGTTGGTGGGTCTAATTGCTGGTCACATGACACAGATAAGAAACTTCAGGATGATATAAGTCAAAAATTCAGACACTGGTAAGAAAATGACATTCACTACAGATTACATCATGTACATTTCTAGCAGGACATGGAATGAAATTTTTGTCGGGAGTTCTTCTTTAAGTGCCATTCTAAGCATCTACCAGTAATTAGTAACAGAAAATGAGAAAAAGTTATTTTATTACATACACGTGGGTTGGTTCCACATGGTCCTTCTCAATGACTTCCATCGGAGGTGGCTGGATTACTAGATAATAAATATACAGCGTTACAATATACAGTATTAGCAACCGTGATATGAGAGAGTAGCGGTATGCTTTTAGGATCCTCTTTTGTTTGTATTGTAGTTTTTGTGTGTTTAGGAATGCTTTGTACATACCTTTTATTGTAGCTCAGTTTATAGTTTAGATATCTATATTAGGAGAGGAATAAATCTGCAAGTACAGTACATTACGTATGTATATATCGCATGTATGTACAGTATGGTGACCAAGTACTGCATTCACACTACTGCAGGCTGTCTCCCGCCATTTCCTCCTTGGTCAGTAATTGTATTGGGCATGTGATTTGCATTCAGTAAAACTCAATTAGATTGGTGCTGGCTGCCTTTCTAGAAAGATATAATATCTCAAGTTATGAATAGTAGATTGCTGAGATGGTTCATTCATGATTTATTCTGACATATTTAGTAGAGAAGAGGTTTTTTTATCCTTCATATTTGGTACATTATTTGTTAAAGGCTATGTATATCTTTGGAGTCAATTTTTTTTAAGATTGCATTTTACTTATTTTTGGCTAAAACTCATATTTTTTATTGGTCTTTATTAAAAATATTGAGCAGGTCAGTCACAAAGGGTTAACTGTTTTTCTAACTGTGTGATTAGTACTTTCACTTTCTGCGGTCATCTAATAACCCTTATCTGTAAACTACTGAGAGGTCATAAACACTTTTTAAGCCACATTCTTATCAGTAAGATAAGGATTGAGCTGTAATGAGTGTTTATAAGGTCAGAGAGAAGAGATAAGCTGCCTGTCTGCTCCTCAGATGACAGGAAAAAATCCACAGGCAGCTAGTACAGCTTCTCAGCTCTGTACACAAAAAAAAGGATTCCATATTGTTAATAAAGACCAATTGAAAAAAAAACATTTTTAGCTCAAAATGAGTATAATGCAATAATAAAAAAAATTGCTCACAAAGGTGTACATAGCCTTTAACTGCCTAAGGGCTCATGAACATGAGCGTAAGGGCTCAGTGTCTGTATTGTGGACCGTAAATAGCCGGTCCGCAATACACGGCCACTGGCCGTGTGCACTGCCTGCTGCAGATGCAGATTGACTTCAATGGCTCCGCAATCCGCAAGATACAACCAAAGATAAGACTTCACCTATCTTTTGCAGAGCAGAGGCACAGATTGGAAGCACCATAATGCACTTCCATGGGCTTTCCGGTCCGTGCCTCCGCACCGCAAAAAGATAAAACATGTTCTATCTTTGGTCATATCTTGCGGATAGCGAACCCATTCAAGTCATTGGGTCCATACTGCTGCCCGTGCATTGCAGACCACTATTTAAAGTCTGCAGCACGGGCCCTGAACCAAGTACGGTCGTGTGCATGAGCCCTTACAGGGGTATTTTGCCTTCATTTGGATAAATAAAGTAGGATAATCGGTTGGTTGCTACGTCTTTGTACTATAAAAATATATATATTTTAAAAAGTCTTACTGGGGATTACAGTGAAGAGATGCAGGCAGCATGAAATACAGTACCAGAAACGGGATGGCCTATTTTGTTTTAGGCTTCATGCACACAGCCGTTACTGTTTTGCAATCTGAAGACTGTGGATCTGCAAAACACAGATTCCGGCCGTGTTCATCCCGCATTTTCCTCGGTCCTTATTATAGAAATGCCCATTCTTGTCTGCAAAATGACCACATGGATACAGACACCACACGGATGAAATCCATATTTTTTGCGGCCGCATAGAAATGAATGGGGCTGCGTGCAATCTGCAAAAAACATGGATCGGATGCAGACTCAGTCCTGTGCATGAGGCCATACCCAGATAGCTCCCTCAAAGTTAATCCCATCTGGATTCAGCTCTCCATTTAGGTGTAAAATTGAAATAAATGTCTCAGATTGGGACACCCTTTTAAGGGTATGTCCACAAGTGACTGGATATCTGCAGAAGAAAAAAATCACCAAATGGTGCTGTTTTTGTTGCGGATGGCGTGTAAAAATGCCACTTTCCTTTACAAAGGGTGAAATCCACAATGAAATTCCGCATTTTAAATTGACATGCTGCAGATTTAAAAGATCAATTTACTCTGCAGATGTTTTTCATAGTGTATGGATGAGATTTGATAAAATCTAATTTACTTTTCTGGTGCTGTACAACACTGCAGAATGGCTGCACAGAAATCCACAATGACAAATCTGCAGCGTTTCAGGGATTGTCCAAGACTTGGAACAAAATGGGAATGGTCCCCATTTTGGGATGGTATGGTCTAACAGTAAAAAAAAAAACTGCTCCTGGCTGACAGCACTAACATGCATATAAATGACACGTGTCTTCAGGCCAGGTGGGAATGAGAAGTGGTCGGGACGGGAGCTATGCCGGAGAAACCAGACCAGGTAAGTTGCAGTCCATATTTTGTGGAACGGAACAGCTGGCCCATAATAGAACAGCACTATCCTTGTCCATAATGCGGACAATAATAGGACTTGTTCTATTCTTTTGTGGAATGGACTTACGGAAACAGAATGCACACGGAGTAACTTCCGTTTTATGCGGATCCATTTAAATTAATGGTTCCGCATACGGTCCGCAAAAAAAACCCGGAGCGGACACGGAAAGAAAATACATTCGTGTGCATGAGCCCTAAGAGTGGTTCGGTGTGAGAATGTGACTCTCAGACCTGAAAAGGTTATGTTATATATTGATCACAAGTGATTGCGATGTCCTGAACGTGACTATTGTGTAGCCTTATAATCCTTGTAGTGGGTACTGCTGGAGACAAGGGGGGCTTCAAACTCTGTACTTAAAGGGGTTTTGTCACTTCCGCAAATACAGAAGCCTTTATTATGTAGAGAAAGTTAATACAAGCCACTTTACTATTGTTATTATCCATATTGCTTCCTTTGCTGGCTGGATTCAGTTTTCCATCACATTATACACTGCTCGTTTCCATGGTTACGACCACCCTGCAATACACCAGTGTGGCTGTGTTTTCCTACTATAAAAAAAGCACCAGCCTATGTGCACTCCCATGGTCCTGGCCACCAGAGAGGCTGGCGTTTTTTCCTACAGTGTGCAAGCATGACCACCACGGATGGATTGCAGGGTGGTCGTAACCATGGAAACGAGCAGTGTATAATTTGATGGAAAAATGAATCTAGCCAGCAAAGGAAGCAATATGGGTAATAACAATACATTAGTAAGTGCCTTGTATTAACTTTCTCTACACGATAATGCCACTTGCTGAAGTGACACAACCCCTTTAAGTCTATCCTACAAGAATTAAATTGTGGTCCAGAAGGTTCAAGGTTTTAACTGTACTCATTCAGAAATTTTTGTGCATGATGGGAAACTAACGTTATATACTGTGGTCTGTACTCTGTACATCAGTAGATGTGTCTCCTGTTTTTATGTTGCAGCATAATTGGAAACACTGTGTATATAAAAGTGGCACTGAAAAAGTGATTTATTACAACTTCAGGTTTGTGTATCAGACGTTTGCTCAGTTTGGTAAGCCCTGGATTTATTTTTGTTTCACTTATGTTTGTAACAGTCAGATGGCACTGCTTAATATCAGAAAATGTCAGAGGGCGATCACCTTTATACAACAAAGTAAAAGTATGTTATGTGACATAGTGTAGGATTTGAAATCTTACAGGGCTGAAAAATAGTACATTTGTAGTCCATGAATCAAAAACTGAAGGTATGTCTTTTTTCTATATTCATTTCTCCATCCCTCTACCAAATAATTATACATGTATTTACAATTATTTATATTTATTTATTAAATAGTTTGTGTTAAGGGTACCTGTCATATTGTACATGCGGTCCTAACTGTGGGCAGCATGTTATAGAAAAGGAGGAGCCGAGCAGATTGATTTGGGGGAGATTTATCAAAACTGGTGCAAACAGACTTAGCTGCCTATAGTAACCAATCAGATTGATCCTTTTATTGTTCAAAGGAGGTCTGAAAAATAAAAGCTGGAATCTGATTGGTTGCTATGGGCAACTAAGCCAGTTTTGATAAATCTACCCATTAGAATTTTATGTGAAAAGATTCCATAGATCTGAAGGAGTATTTTATTATAATTACATTTCTGCTTTTTCTATGCTTAGTCACTAAGCTGCTCACTGAATTCCTAACACCTATCTCTAGATGAACAGATTGACAGGGAAAGTTGTCAACCACTGAATGGAACTGCCCACTAGACTCCTAAGCAACAAAAAATTAGTGGCAGCGGGTGTAGAACTGTTATTCGTTTCCAACGAGGACCTCGCTCTTCCCATGCTGTCGGGGTCTTTCATGGTTTTAAGGTATCCTGAGCATACTACCACCAATTTTTGTTGCGCAGGAAAACGGTTTATAGACAAACTGTTCATTGAAAAAACAAATTAAGCCCTGGTCCATAATACACTTAACATTTCCAAGACTTTCAAGGTGTTAATATGAATATTTGAGGTATGTGAACAATCACTCTCTATGAATACTACTGTACATAATAGTGTCTAGGAGTCTTCATATGACTAAACATCTCAAGTTGCCTTCTCAGTGCCACATAGCCACCATACCAGTGCACTATTGTCTAATGAGCAATTTTAAATTCATCCATTTGGTTACACAAAATGAAAGCATAAGTTCTCTGTTGCTGAGATTCTGGCAGCTTGAACTTAGCATCTGGCTACAAAATACCTCTAATATCACAAGAACTCTTTTACAGGACCAGATGGTGGAAGCTACTGGGCAAAACCTTGTGTGGTTGCAAGCCACTATTGTGCCAAACACAGTTGTACATATGTTGCATAAATGTCTGCCACTGAAAATAATTTCCATTCATCTGGTATTTTTTGGAGGCAAGCATATGGATTTCTGCAAGCCCAATTTAGATGAATCGGACAGGTGCAGAAATTTCAACAGAAAATCTGAATTTGTCTTCACTAGAATTTGACCTTGCACATACTGAGAGAGTGCCAGTTTTTAGTAAGATTCTGTACCACAACTAAATGTCTAAATGTGGCTGAATGTGGGTGTTTCCATTAAAAATCAAAATGTAAAAATGTTTCAGTATGTTTATAGCATAGAATAATGTCACAGTTTGATTTACAGTTAAAAGTTATACAGTAATTGCTACATTTACCTTCAATGACAGGACATGATGATTCCAGGCTGCGTGAAATCCTTGGAGTTGAGATCTTATCAAGTGTGGAAGGCATAGATTTTGAACGCAATCTCTTGCCAGAGCTGTCTTCACCCTTCCAATGTTAGGAATTAGACATTATCAAATGATATTGGAAGGGGGGGAGGTTGGAATCTAGCCAAAACTATCCCCTGACCTGTCATAGATATATGGTTACATAGAAACGTGCTTTAGATTCAGCCTTTCTGAAGTGAGAAGATCAGATTGGTAGAGTACCCAGAATACAGAATTGTGCCACTCTATAGAATGGGCAAACTCCAAACTCCTTTGGCACTGCTCAGAGATTTCAGTACTCAGATATCCCTAATACTTCATTTAAAGAAAGCAACATTAGTTTCAATGTAAATGGGGCTAAAGAGATTCAGGCCCCTTTACACTGCCCGATGTTTGGACAGATTATCGCTAACAAGCATTTGTACAAACACTCGTTAGCGATAGTCTGCCAGTGTAAAATGTAAATTCAGTGGATTCCTGCACTGATGAGCAAGGGATTGTCAGAAAGCAATGGTTCCTTCCCAACAATCAGTAGCTTCATCTGTTAATGTAAAGGGGCCTTTAGTCTCTGTACAGACTACACAGGTCTGAAAACTCTTTTGGTTGAATGACCTCATAACAGTTCGCGCAAAAATTTTAATACATTATAATTTATTAAATCTTCAGAAGGCTTAAAAATATAATGTTTGTACCTTGTTTTCTGTTTCCGGAGTTGTAAGATCAAGTGCTCCAATGTCGGCCTCTATTCTCAGGTTAGCTTTTGTGGTCCATGATCGAGATAATGGAATAATCTCTTGAGTTGTGACACTATTGGTTGCTTCAAGTTCCCTCTCTAGATCACCTTCCATTTCTGAAGCATCAAGACTAAATCTTAAAAAACAAATGAATACATTTAAAGGGGTTGTCCCACAAAAAGATTCTATAGTTTTCAAACCAGAACCTGGATCTGAATAGTTTTTGTAATTGCATGTAATTAAAAATGTAGTATAGTCACTGAGTCATTCAATAAAATGTATCTGTGTAGCAACACCTACTGTTTGTTTTTTTCCTATTTCTTTGTCCTGCTCACTTAGGTGGCCGCACATGCTCAGTTTCATCCTTCAACTGCCTATTGAGTAGTGATAGGCAGAGCTGAGACACGCACCCTGAGCTGCAGCAGAAAAGACACTCCCCTTGAGCTTTCAGCTTGATATAAATCTATCAGAGCAATAAATGTGGAGATTTCTGGATCCATGTGAGATACGGGGCTGGTTCTAGCTTTGTTAGAAAGAGGTTGTCATGTTCTATATGATTTCTGATTTTCATTTTTTACATTAGTCATTGGATAACCCCTTTAAACTTACAATATTAATAACACAAAGTCTTTTTTGTGGTTAATTGTGACACATCCATAATTATGTTGAGAAAATATATATGCAGAAAAATCACCAAGTAAATCATATCCCCTCTGACACATTTGTGTAAATTCTTTGTCGATACATAATAGTCATAACGTCATACAGACGTTTGCTGTAAGAGAGACTTAAAGGGGTATTCCCATCTCACACATGTAGTTTGTTTAGTTAGATATAGCCATACCAGTATTATTACTAATAGAATGTATTTATATAAAATATACCGTTTAGAAGATTTTTCTATTTGTATATCCATTGTCCCACACACATCAGTCAGGCCGTTGCCCCTAGTTACGGCCACCGCGGCCATGTAGTAGTGGTGGCCGGCTTGCTCTTGTTCAAACCCGCTCTGAGGTAACTGCTGTATTGTGAACGCACATTACATGAACATGCGGAGACACATCTTAGGGTACTTTCACATCTGGTCAGGGTTCCGTCCAAAACGCAGACTTTATAAATGGATCCTGCTCCATAGAGATGAATTGATCTTGGAACAGGATCCGTTTCTCTGCGTTTTGGAAGTGCAGGCAAAAATGCTACAACCCTAAGATGTGTCTCCGCATCGTCATGTAATGTGCGTTCACAATACAGCAGTTACCTCAGAGCGGGATTAAACAAGAGCAAGCCGGCTTCCACTACTACTACATGGCTGCGGTGGTCGTAACTAGGGGCAACTGCCTGACTGATGTGTGTGGGACAATGGATATACAAATAGGCAAATCTTCTAAACGGTACATTTTATATAAATACATTCTATTAGTAATAATATTGGTATGGCTATATCTAACTATACAAACTACATTTGTGAGATGGGAATACCTCTTTAATGACTACCCCTGGTCAGGGTTGTACAGGAATTTTGCTAGCATTCAGGTAGCACTGTATAAACAATATCAGTTTCCAAGTTATCTCATATTTTTTATTTTGTTTATGCTGTGGGTTAATTAAAATCTACTACAGAACAGATATAATAGTTTTAGAATATGGATCAGTCTTTCCAATCTGCTTAACTTTAGAAGGAATAGGATTAATGGCAGGCCTACTCAGTGAGCGTATTAACTAGAAAATTCGGGAGATATGAAACATCTCCTGTGGCATTAGAGAGATTTTTTCCCTAAAACCATGAATGGTGCAACTTGAAAATACACCACTGAAAGGTCCTAGTATCTAGGCCACTGGAATATTGGATTATATATAAATTTAGAAGAGTTGACTTTAAGGTTTAAAAGCTATACTGGAAATGTGTAGTCCTCAAAATGTTTATGGAGTATATAGTATAAGGAAAGTACTTAGTGGAAGAAGTCCATTAGGAATCTGTTAATAATACAGTCAGACTTCTTTCACACAGCCACCCTAGATTGGTATTCTAGGGATGTAGTTTTCTCAAGGAAGATAACCAGTATGAATCATACAGTATATGGTGCACCTGCCAGTCTGTCACAGGATATCTGGTCTGAATAATATGATAGTCTCTTCAAAGAGGTGGTAGAGTTTTCACTGTATTTTTTTTATTTGTAACCCTTTTTTCTAAAAGAATTTGTTATTTAAACTTCTAACACATTAGGCAGGTTCGCATTTTCAAAGGCCCTGGGTTCCAATAATCATAAAAAATTTGTGGTGTTGGAGTTCAAATTACATGGAAGTAAGATCATGGTGTGAATATTTAGTCGTTCCCACGTTATTATTGATATGGCAGTAAGTGGTGAACCACTGTGTCAAGCAACAGATTTGGGCTAGTTCTAAGGGGCGTTATCCTGGAAGTCCTCTGGTTTTCACCCTTTAATCCTTATACAGGGATCTGGACTTTGCTGCAGGGGAAACACTAGGCCGCATCCTCCTGAAGTAGTCTCTGTGTGATTGACAACTGACACTTGGGGGTCAGATACAACGGTATAGAGCAATGAGGGGTCAGGGACAGGCTGAGGTCAGGGCAGGTAGAGTACATGCTATACCAAGATCAGGGTAGGATGCTAAAGGTCAATACGGAAGGTACTCAGGAAGGTGAAGTGACAGTGAGCATAGGCACTGATGGAACAATCATGTACAGTGTATGTACATTGCAGAAAAAGTCCCCTTCCCATATCCCAATGCATGTAGGAATGTGATGGTGCCAATGCAACCAACAGTGGGTGCCCAGTTATCCATGTCCAGGATCATTGAAACCTATGATCCTAACCATTTCTCCTCATATAAGATGTTTGACAGGGGAGGAGACTCCCTCTGTCAGCCTATTGGCACCCTGTGACTCTGTTGGGTGCCGTTGAGTTACCCTGGCAGTCGATGGTCTAAGGCCACCTGCACACATTGTGGACTATGCGCAGCTTTTCCATGCGGATTCCCGTGCAGAAAAAAACAATGTATTATACTGCCACCAAAGTATATGAGATTACACAAATGTGGGTTTTTTTCTGTGCGGAAATTGACCTGCCTCACAGATTTCTAAATAAATAGCATGTAAATTATGTAATTAGACATTGCATATTTAAAGGAAATCTGTCACTAGGATAATAGCTATTGAAGTAAAGCCATAACCTAATAGTACTTAGTACCTTATTTCCAGATGTGCCTTTGCTTCAATAGTGATTATCCTGGTGACAGATTTCCTTTAAGTGCAGATATGCTGCAGAAACGCACAGAAATTCATGTGGACCTGTGCAGGTGGCCTAAAAAGACCAAGTCTTTTCCACGCATGGCATCTGCTCGTGTGAAAGAGCCCTTATGGTAAATAGGAGAGGGGATCAAAAGATAATTGCTAATTGTTTTTGAAAAAAAAGTGAAAAATAAAAAAAACTATATTTTAAAAGTTTAAATCACCCCCCTTTCCCACTTTTACATATAAAAATATACAAACAATAAAAAAATAAACATATTAGGTATCGCTGCATCTGAAAATGTATGAACTATTAAATTATATTTAAACATTCCTGTAAGGTGAACTCCATAACAGGAAAAAAAATAGAAAATCGCACAATTCGCCATTTTTTGTCATCTTGTCCCCCCAAAAATTAAATAACCGTGATCAAAAAGACGTACATACCACAAAAATGGTACCAATAAAAAATACCGTTCGTTACACAAAAAACAAGCCCTCATACAGGTCTGTAAACCTGCAGAATAAGGACGTCAGGTCATTTTTAGCGCAGAGTGAACACTGTGATCCCTAAAAACACTGGCAGAATTCTGTTTTGTTTTTCAATTTTGCCACACATAATATTTTTTCCCGTTTTCCAGTACAAGATATGGTAAATTAAATGGTAGTATTAAAAAATGCATCTTCTCCTGCAAGAAATAAGCCCTCATATAGCTATGTGAACAGAAAAAATAAAAAAAAGTATTGGAACGTGGGGAGGAAAAATTCAAAATACAAAAATGAAAATAGGTCTCAACGTCAGACGATTAAACATCTATTTAAAAAAAAAAGAACCTGTTCACCATTAAATAGAAATACATATTTGGTACTGCCACAATCGTAATGACCTATAGAACAGAATTCCATTTTTATGTATACCATGGCACATGGCATTAAAAAATGCTCTTTTCCCATTCCCCACCTCAACAAACAAGCTCTAAAATGATGTGCCCCAAAATGACACCAATAAAAATTACAACAAATGTAAAATCAATGGTTATGTCAACAGAAAAAAGTTATGGCTTCAGAATGAGGTAATCTAAGCATATTTATGACCAAACCAAAGAATGGTCATAAATAGAGATTAGCGAGCACTAAAATGCTCGGGTGCTCGTTATTCGAGTCAAATTTTTCCCGATGCTCGTTTCGAATAACGAACCCCATTGAAGTCAATGGGAGACTCGAGCAATTTTTGCAGGGGACCAAAGCTCTGCACAGGGAAGGTTGCGTGAAAACCTGGAAACCTCAGAAAATGATGGAAACACCACAGAAATAGACAGTAAACAGCAGGGACGCCATGCATGGATGCCTCTGAGGCTGCCTAATCGCACCATTACGCCAAATTCTGGGCAACAGCCTGGTGGTGACCCTCAAGACAATTGTGCTGACCCAGACCAAGATGGGCAAGGCACATGCGCTGGCTGCGATGCGATGTTAGGAAAGCACCCAACTAGGTGCAACGAAAGTCCATCACCGCCTGCGGGTGACACCACTGCCCATGCTGGCACTGCTGTCCTATCCCCCGCCCCAGGACGCAGGCATAAGCGTATCCCTCCCCGCACCCACCCAGTAGTCCACAGCATACACAAAGTTCTCCCAGCACAGTGCCCAGCTCTCCCCATCCCAGACGGGCAAACACGCACCCCACACCCACCCTGTCCACAGCAGACACAAAGACCTCCAAGCACAGTGCCCAGCTTTCCTAATTCCAGACGGGCTAAGACGCACACTGCACCCACCCATTAGTCTCCACAAGTGGGTGGGTGCAGAGCCTTTTAGTGCCCCTCAAGACAATGTTTGTGTGCCAGGGCCAGGTAGTAACCCTCCTTGAAGTTGTGGGGGAGAGGCCTCCGGTGACCCTCAAGACAATTTTGGGCGACAGTGTAGTGGCGAGCCTCCAAAAAATCGTGGGTGAGAGCCTGGAGGTGACCCTCAGAAACAATTGAGTTTGAAAAAGCATGGTGGTGCACCCCTGAATGACAGTCTGTGACTGAGATTGCAGATGAACCCGCTAAAATTGTAGTCTGGCACACCTTGGTGGTGAACCCCTAAATTACATAGTTTGACTGAGATTGCAGTTTACAGCATGGGGGTGAAACCCAGGATGACTTGTTAAGACTGAGATTAAAGTTTACAGCATGGCGGTGAACCCCAGAGTGGCTTGGTTAGACTAAGATAGCAGCTCAACCACCCAAAAATTTAGCCTGACACAGCATGGCGGTGACAACACAGTGACCAAGTTAGATGAGGTAGCAGGTGAGCCACGCAAAAATTTAGCCTGACACAGCATGGCGGTGACAACAGAGTGACCAAGTTAAATGAGGTAGCAGGTGAGCCACGCAAAAATTTAGCCTGACACAGCATGGCGGTGACAACAAAGTGACCAAGTTAGATGAGGTAGTAGGTGAGCCACCCAAAAATGTAGCCTGACACAGCATGGCGGTGACAATAGAGTGACCAAGTTAGATGAGGTAGTAGGTGAGCCACCCAAAAATTTAGCCTGACACAGCATGGCGGTGACAACAGAGTGACCAAGTTAGATGAGGTAGCAGGAGAGCCACCCAAAAATTTAGCCTGACACAGCATGGCGGTGACACCAACAAGTGACTAAGTTAGATGAGGTAGCAGGTGAGCCACCCAAACATTTAGCCTGACACAGCATGGCGGTGACACCACCAAGTGACCAAGTTAGATGAGTTAGCAGGTGAGCCACCCAAACATGTAGCCTGACACAGCATGGCGGTGACACCACCAAGTGACCAAGTTAGATGAGGTAGCAGGTGAGCCACCCAAACATTTACCCTGACACAACATGGCGGTGACAACAGAGTGACCAAGTTAGACTGAGTTAGCAGGTGAAGCACATAAAATTTTACCCTGACAAAGCATGGCGGTGACAACAGAGTGACCAAGTGAGACTGAGTTAGCAGGTGAACAACATAAAATTTTACCCTGACACAGCATGGCGGTGACAACAGAGTGACCAAGTGAGACTGAGTTAGCAGGTGAAGCACATAAAATTTTACCCTGACACAGCATGGCGGTGACAACAGAGTGACCAAGTGAGACTGAGTTAGCATGTGAACCACATAAAATTTTACCCTCACACAGCATGGCGGTGACAACAGATTGACCAAGTGAGACTGAGTTAGCAGGTGAAGCACATAAAATTTTACCCTGACACAGCATGGCGGTGAACCCAGAGTGACCAAGTGAGACTGAGGTAGCAGGTGAACCACATAAAATTTTACCCTGACACAGCATGGCGGTGACAACAGAGTGACCAAGTGAGACTGAATTAGCAGGTGAAGCACATAAAATTTTACCCTGACACAGCATGGTGGTGACAACAGAGTGACCAAGTAAGATTGAGTTAGCAGGTGAAGCACATAAAATTTTACCCTGACACAGCATGGCGGTGAACCCAGAGTGACCAAGTGAGACTGAGGTAGCAGGTGAAGCACATAAAATTTTACCCTAACACAGCATGGTGGTGACAACAGAGTGACCAAGTGAGACTGAGGTAGCAGGTGAACCACCCAAAAATTTACCCTGACACAGCATGGCAGTGAACCCAGAGTGACCAAGTTAGACTGAGGTAGCAGGTGAACCACCCAAAAATGTAGCCTGACACAGCATGGCGGTGACACCACCAATACCTTTGGCAGACTGAGATTGCAGTCAAATGGCTGTTTGAAGTTGAGTCTCCTAAAAAAAATTTTTGAGTGTCTGTAGTTGACCCTCCTGAAAAATTGTTTTTGAGAGTATGTAGTTGACCCTCCTAAAAAATTGTTTTTGAGTGTCTGTAGTTGACCCTCCTAAAAAATTGTTTTTGAGTGTCTGTAGTTGACGCTCCTAAAAAATTGATTGGAGAGAGGGCCTGTAGGTGGTCCTCCCTAAACATTGTTTGAAAAGAGAGCCAGTTGGCCCTCTGAAAAATTGCCTGTTGGCTCAGCGTTTGTGTAAGAAGAGAAGGAGGAGGAGAGGAGAGGATACATGAAGAATCTTCATGTTGAGCTGCTTTCCCCCAGTGGAGATTTGAATTCCAGTGAAATCCAGGCTTTATTCATTTTAATAAGCGTCAGCCTGTCAGCGCTGTCAGTTGACAGGCGTGTATGCTTATCAGTCATGATGCCACCAGCTGCACTGAAGACCCACTCTGACAACACGCTAGCGGCAGGGCAGGCCAGCACCTCCAAGGCGTACAGCGCCAGTTCGGGCCACGTGTCCAGCTTTGCAACCCAGTAGTTGTATGGAGCAGAGTGATCACACAGGACGTTGGTATGGTCAGCTAGGTACTCCCTCACCATCTTTCTGAACGCCCCCCCCCCACTCTGCCTACACTGGGGACGGGTGACATAGTCTTGCTAGGGTGACATAAAACTGGCAAAGGCCTTGGAGAGTGTTCCCCTGCCAGGACTTGACAAGCTGCCTTCTCGCCTCCTCTCCCCGCCTAGTTGGCCCACAGAACCACGTCCTCTGCCGCTAGCGGTGTTAGATGGGAAGGATAGTTTCAGCTTGTGCACCAGGGCCTGTTGATATTGATTCACTCTCGTACTCCTTTCCTCTACAGGAATAAGAGTGGAAAAGTTCTGCTTGTACCGGGGGTCCAGGAGGGTGAACCCCCAGTAATCGGTGTTGGCAAAAATGTTTTTAACGCGAGGGTCACGGGAAAGGTAGCCTAACATGAAGTCAGCCATGTGCGCAAGAGTCCCAATATGCAAGAATTCCCTTTCCTCAGTAGGCTGACTCTCCATTTCCTCCTCCTCCAAGTCCTCCTCTTCAGCCCATACACGCTCAACAGATAAGAAGAAATAAGCATAGGTACCCTCTTCAGTCTCGCCAACAGTCTCCTCCTCTTCCTCCTAATCCTCCTTCTCCTCCTCCAATATGCGCTGAGAAACAGACCTGAGGGTGCTCTGGCTATCAAGCAACGTATCTTCTTCCCCCATCTCCTGTGACAAGCGCAAAGCCTCTGACTTCATGCTGAGCAGTGACTTTTTCAGCAGACAAAGCAGCGGGATGGGATATCAGACATCCACGTCCACTCCTCATTGTAGACTTGAGGAAGCTGACTAACCTGACTACCAGTTCTCGTGGAAGTTGTCATCTGGCAGTCTACAATGGCTCTGCGGTGCTGGTAAACCCTGGCTAACATGTGTAATGTGGAATTCCATCTCGTAGGCACGTCGCACAACAGTCGGTGAGCTGGCAGTTGTAAGCGTCGTTGCACTGCCCTGAGGGTGGCAGCATCTGTGGTTGACTTACGGAAATGCGCACAGATGCGTTGCACCTTGGTGAGCAATTCAGACAAATTGGGGTAGGTCTTGAGGAACCGCTGAACCACAAGATTGAACACGTGGGCCAGGCATGGCACATGTGTGAGTCTGCCGAGTTGCAGAGCCACCACCAGGTTACGCCCGTTGTCACACACAACCATGCCTGGTTTGAGGTTCAGCGGCGCCAGCCAAAGATCGGTCTGCGCTGTGATGCCCTGTAACAGCTCTTGGGCGGTGTGCCTTTTGTCACCTAAGCTCAGCAGTTTCAGCACTGCCTGTTGGCGCTTACCCACGGCTGTGCACCTGCGCCTGGAGCTACCGACTGAAGGCGCCATGCTCACGGATGGCAATTGAGAGGAGGAGGAGGGGTTGGAGGAAGAGGCATAATAAGCCTAAGAAACTGTGACCGAGGCAGGCCCCGCAATCCTCGGTGTGGGCAGCACATGGGCGGCCCCAGGGTCAGACTCGGTCCCAGACTCCACCAAGTTAACCCAATGTGCCGTCAGTGAGATATAGTGTCCCTGCGCGGCAGCACTTGTCCACGTGTCCGTGGTTAGGTGGACCTTCTCAGTAACCACGTTGGTCAGGGCACGGATGATGTTCTCTGACACGTGCTGGTGTAGGGCTGGGATGGCACATCGGGAAAAATAGTGGCGGCTGGGGACCAAGTACTGAGGGACAGCCACCGCCATCAGGTTGCGGAAAGCCTCAGTCTCTACCAGTCTATAGGGCAGCATCTCCAGGCTCAACAATTTGGAGATGTGGACGTTTAGGGCTTGTGCATGTGGGTGGCTGGAATTGTATTTGCGCTTGCGCTCAAATGTCTGCTGCAAAAACAGCTGAACGCTGCGCTGGGATACATTGGTGGAGGTTGTGGAGGATCGTGGAGGTGAAGGGGTGATTGTAGGGCGGGAGGCGCTCGTGCCGGGGTCCTGGGCGGGGGTTTGACTCGCCGAGCCAGCATGTGACACAGGGGAAGGGGCAGTGGTGTGACCCACAGGAGGTAAACGGCCTTGGTTCCACTGAGTTGGGTGTTTAGCACTCATATGCCTGCGCATGCTGGTAGTGGTTAAGCTGGTAGTGGTGGCTCCCCTGCTGATCCTGGTGTGGCACAGGTTGCACACCACAGCCCGTCGGTCATCCTCACTTTCTTTAAAAAACCTCCAGACTTGCGAACATCTAGGCCTCGGCATGGGAGCTTGACTCCGTGAAACAGTTGCTGATCTACCTGCTCTGGCCCTGCTTCTCCCTCTGGCCACCCCACTGCAACTTCCAACCTATTCTGGTGCTGCACTTGCCTCCCCCTCAGAAGCACTGTCTTGAGTTGGATTACCAACCCAGCTCGGGTCAGTCACCTCATCATCCACCAGCTCTTCCTCCGATTCCTCACTCTGCTCCCCCCTCGGACTTACTGCCCTGACAACAACGTCACTGTCTGACAACCGTGTCTCATCATCATCGTCATCATCATCCGACACCTCTTCACGCACTACTTGTCCACACTCTCATCACCCACAGACTGTGAAAGTTCTAAATTTTGGGCATCGGGACAGAGCAACTGCTTAGGTTGCTGTTGAGCAGTGGTTTGTGTCTCTGGGTAGGGTCCTGAAAAGAGTTCCTGTGAGTATGCCAGATCTGAATCCATACTTTCCGTGGGGGGGGGGGGCGGCAGGCTGGGGGGAAGGAGGTTGAGCTGGAGGAGCCAGAAGTCTACTCCCTTGGCTAGTGTGGGTGGACTGCGTGGAAGAATGGGTGGTGGATAAATTACTGTATGCATTGTCCGCTATCCACGTCATCACCTGTTCGCACTGTTGTGGTTTCAATAGTGGTGTACCACGTGAACCAGTAAGTTGCAAGATGAAGCTAGGGAGCGAAACTCTGCGGCGTTCCACTGCTCCCTCATCAACATGTACTGTGTCACCCTGCCCAGGACCACGGGCTCTGCCCCCTACACTACTTGAACGCCCACACCCTCGTCCTCGACCCTTAGCCCTTGGGTTCAACATTTTGTATGTTCACTGCACTGTATGATATATAACAGAGAAAAAACTTAGTCTTTAGACGGTGGCTATTGTACCGCAAACCACTCAATTTTTCACTGCAATGTATGATATATAACTGAGAGAAAAAACGTATATTTTCTACACTCTGGCTAGTGTGCAGCACACGACACAATTTTTCACTGTACTGTATAATATATCACTGAGAGAAAAAACGTATATTTTCTACACTCCGGCTAGTGTGCAGCACACGACAGAATTTTGCACTGCACTGTATAATATATAACTGAGAGAAAAAACGTATATTTTCTACACTCCGGCTAGTGTGGAGCACACGACACAATTTTGCACTGCACTGTATAATATATAACTGAGAGGAAAAACGTATATTTTCTACACTCCGGCTAGTGTGCAGCACACGACACAATTTCGCACTGCACTGTATAATATATGAGAGAAAAAACGTATATTTTCTACACTCCAGCTAGTGTGCAGCACATGACAGAATTTTGCACTGCACTGTATAATATATTACTGAGAGGAAAAACGTATATTTTCTACACTCCGGCTAGTGTGCAGCACACAACACAATTTTGCACTGCACTGTAGTATATATGACTGAGAGGAAAAACGTAGTCTTTAGACGGCGGCTGTTGCACCGCAAACCACTCAATTTTTCACTGCACTGTAGAATATATAACTGAGAGGAAAATTGTATATTTTCTACACTCCGGCTAGTGTGCAGCACACAACAGAATTTTTCACTGCACTGTATAATATATAACTGAGAGAAAAAACGTATATTTTCTACACTCCGGCTAGTGTGCAGCACACGACAGAATTTTGCACTGCACTGTAGTATATATGACTTAGAGGAAAAACGTATATTTTCTACACTCTGGCTAGTGTGCAGCACACGGCACAATTTCGAACTGCACTGTGTATATATGACTGAGAGGAAAAACCACTCAATTTTTCACCGCACTGTAGGATATATAAAAAAACTTATTCCCTAGACTGACGCTACTGTACAGCACACTACATAATTGTTCACTGGACTGTAGTGTATATAAATGATAGAAAAAATGTATTCCCTAGACTGACGCTACTGTACAGTACACTACATAATTGTTCACTGGACTGTAGTGTATAGAAATGAGAGAAAAAACGTATTCCCTAGACTGCACTACAGATCCCAGCAAGCCAAGGAGCAGCAGCAGCAGCAGCAAAAATGAGTATTGAGAGGACTTTGGGCAATTTCTTTTGGGTCTGTGTGGACCACGTGCTGTCCCTTCTGCCACCAGTCACTGTGTACAGTGTGCAGCCAAGATGGCGGTAGCTGCACTACAAGTCCCAGCCAGCAGCCAGGAAGAGACCAAAAAAAAAGTGCTTGTAGCCCTTAGAAGGGCTGTTGGGTTCTTTGAGGATGATTCCTGCCTAACCAACATCTAAATTCAGGCCCTAACACTCTCCCTGACAGACAGCAGCTCTATCCCTAATCTCATGCAGGCGGCGTCTGACGCGAGCAGCGCGGGACCAGATTCTTATATTCCCAGGTCATCTGATCTGGCCAGCCAATCCCTGCTATCGACTTGTAGGGGCCCCACGTGATGCTAGGAGGTACCAAAGACTCTCCTGCATGTTGATTGGCTGAGAAAAGGCGCCTAACATGCAGGAAGAGAAAGTTGCCATTTCCTCGAGGATCGCGATATGCTCGTCCGAGTATCGAGCATATGCGAATACCCTAATACTCGAACGAGCACCAAGCTCGGACGAGCATGTTCGCTCATCTCTAGTCATAAATTAATTTGGATGATCACTCAGGAGAGGAAAGGGAGGAGTTCTAGACCAAACTGTCAGCTAGTCTGAGAAATTTCACTTGAATAGTATTGTACAACTTGCTGTGTACTGGAATACATATAATGCAGAAGCCAAATAATAAAACATTTTTGATTCAAAAAATTTTTTTCAAAATTAGTTTTAGCTGAAAATACATGCAATGTAAAGGGGTTGTCTGCTTTTTTATTTTGATAACCTATCTCAGGATAAGTCCATACAATGAACAGCCCACTGGATGATCTGGTTACAAAAAGTCCATAACGTGGTAGGGCCAGCAGTGTTAGGCCCAAGCCCTACGGGCTCCTTGCATACAGTAAGCTGGAAAGGAATACCGCAGTACTCACTCAGAATCCATGTTTATTCACCAACAGAACATGCAACGTTTCGAATGCACAGAGTCTTTCTCAAGCTTGCGAAACGGGGACCTGGTTATTTTGTATATTTTAAATAGCTGATACCTTTGCATTACAACTATTATTCCTAATTCCACAATGTAAATTTCATGAACATGGATATTTCTATATATAGATTGTAGTCATTGTCCTGGAAAAAGAACCCTGCCCTTAAGTGGATGCATTTTCTATTACAGGCACCATCCTGGGAAGGGCCATCTAGTGGTACAAGTTACATACACTCATTGACAAAAACAAACCCAGATAGAAATGTTGGATTGCTGCAAAACTCTGCATGAAGTTATGTCTCAGGCGGATATGTAAATGATTAGTGGTGTAGTCTGAGAGAATAGGTCCTGCCACAAGAGGGCATAAAAGTGCTTGTCCTGATACCCTATAAAAAGGCTCTCAGAGCCACTTTTAGTTCTTGGTATCTTGGTGAGAGATCATGGCAGACCTAGAGGTTGTTATTAGGCAGCACAGACCTTGGCATCTGAAAGGTCAGAAGGCTGAGTTAGGTCCAATACCATCCAATCCTAACCCCCTGCCACTCCCTTGTTTTAACAGTCTGGATTGTGTTAACTACCCTCTTCCGACATCATACTATAATGCAGAAGTGTGAAAAAAGGTTAAATGATTGAACTTAAAAAAAAATCTAACAGATAAATGTAATCTTTAATTGTAATTTAAATGTTTCTTTTTTTTTTTTAATGGCTAGAGGTGCTATATAACGTTTGCATCTCTCTATATACAGGGAATGAATGGTTCCTCTGTTTAGTACATGTTATGTGTCATTTCAAGGTGGGACCAACTGTATAAACATGTCACTTTCATTAGCAGAGTTGTTTTTAAGTTACTGACACTTTAATGCTGTCACTGTCACATCTTTAAATGTCTGCCAGGGATTCCCTTAAGACTTCACTCTGTGTTTCTTTTTGCTCTCCTCCACCCAAACATCCCCCTTTGTCGAGGCCTGGCTTATTTCTGTTTTTTTTCCAGCCTCTGTTGCAGTTCAGGGGCCTGAATGTGACAAGGCTGACTGTAGAGAGAACCAGAGCACACCTTAAAAGGAGGGGGCTGATAAAAATAGCCCAGATCAATACAGAGTCGTGTCAAATACATACTGATAGAAATCTAACCATTGGGATACATTCCTTGGTATATGCAGGCTGGGATCACATCCACACATAGACATAAACTCATTGTACTATAACATGATAATATTATTATACTTTTATTGAAGGAGTGGAAGGAAATGGCATAAACATGAACAAAGAAGATACACTTGAGCCAGAAGTAGTTACATCTGTCTTGTTTTTTTTTTCTTTTAAAGTTAAAAATCATGCAATGGACATTTATTCAACACTGTTACAATATAAGCAAATGCTCACTAGGACAATTTTGATGATCTGTCTCAAGCTGGGTGGTCCTGTCAAAGGTTGACACTTGTCCTGCCTAAAAATACAATGTAATCTGGACTAATTAAGAAATAAAAGATTGTGCACGGAAAAGTAGTCATTAGGTCCATAAGAAATAAAAAGTGATAGTAGATATTTTATATTAACATTTTATTCATGGGGGTTTCAAGTTTGTTTTTCAGTGATAATTTCATAGTCTAGGATGCCTGACACTCCAGCACCTGAAATATTACCGGTACCATCAGCCACGCCAGAAAGGCAGCGAGAGATTAGAGAGGTTAACAAGTGGCTCAAGAACTGATGTAGGAAGGAGGGGTTTGGGTTCCTGGAGAATTGGGCTGACCTCTTTTGGCTACAGGCTCTATCGTAGGCATGGGCTGTACCTCAATGGGGAAGCCGTGTTGGGGGAGAAGATGGCTGGAACATTGGAGCAGTGTTTAAACTAGGTACTGGGGGGAGGGTAATCACATTATAGGAGGGGAAGATAGAGACCTAGAGCGAGGTAATGGGACTGGGGGTGGATTGGAGGGAGGAACTGAAACAGTTCATAAGGACTGGTGTAGGGTAAAAAATATACGAAAAACTCTTAATTTTATGTATACTAATGCCAGAAGACCGACTAATAAAACTGGTTAACTGGAATTAGTGATGTGTGAGGAGGACTATGACATAGTGGGAATAACTGAGACATGGCTGGATAATCGTACAGGGTTACAGTCTGTTTAGAAAGGATCATCAAAACCGGAGAGGGGGAGGGGTCTGCCTTTTTGTAAAGTCCTGTCTAAAGCCCACAGTCTGGGAAGATATAACTAAGGGAAAGAAACATGTGGAGTCACTGTGAGTAGAAATACATGGAGAAAAAACAATAATAAAATACTGCTAGGGGTTAGTTATAATCCACTTAAAATACCAAAGTTCATAGAAAATCTGCTACTAAGGGAAATAAATAAGGCAGAAAATCACAATGAGGTCATTATTATGGGGGACTTCAACTTCCCAGATATAGACCTGTAGATTGCATAAAGGTAAATGTGGTGCCAATATTCAATAAGTGGTCAAAAATAGCCAGGAAACTATAGGCCGGTAACTTTAACATCTGTTGTAGGTAAACTGTTTGAGGGTTTTCTAAGAGATACTGTTCTGGAAGATCTCAATGAAAAACACTCTATCTGCATGGCTTCATGAGGGATCGTTCCTGTCAAACTAATTTAGGCTACTTTCACACTTGCGGTAGCCTTGTCCAGCAGGCCGTTCCGGCCAAGGAACAGCTTGCCGAATCCATGCTACCGCAATTCCACTGTCTTGGCGGTAGTCCGGTCCAGCCCTACTCACTATAATGGGGGCGGGCCGGAGGACTGGACTTCCGCCAGCATGGTGGACTTGTGGTAGCTCGGAAAAGGCCAACGCCAGTGTGAAAGTAGCCTTAATCTGTTCTATGAGGAGATAAGTTCTAGACTTGACTGTGGTGAATCAATGGATGTTGTATATCTTGACTTCTCCAAAGCATTTGACACTGTACCACATAAAAGGTTAGTATATAAAATGAGAATGCCTGGACTGGGAGAAAATGTCTGTATGTGGGTAAGTAACTGGCTCAGTGGTAGACAACAAAGGGTAGTTATTAACGGTACACACTCAAATTGGGTCACTGTCACTAGTGGGGTACCACAGGCATCAGTATTGGGCCCTATTCTCTTCAATATATTTATTAATGGTCTGGTAGAAGGATTGTACAGTAAAATATACATTTTTGCAGATGACACTAACCTGTGTAAAGTGATTAACACTACAGAAGAGGACAGTACACTGCTATAGATGGATCTGGATAGATTGGAGGTTTGGGCAGAGAAGTGGCAGATGAGGTTTAACACTGACAAATGTAAGGTTATGCACATGGGAAGGAACAATGCAAGTCACCAGTACATACCAAATGGTAAAACACTGGTTAACACTGACATGGAAAAGGACCTATTTTAGTGAACAGCAAACTAAGCTGTAGAAACCAGTGTCAGGCAGCTGCTGTCAAGGCCAATAAGATAATGGGTTGCATCAAAAGGGGCATAGATGCCCGTGATGAGAACAGTTCTGACACTTTACAAATCACTAGTCAGACCACACATGGAGTATTGTGTACAGTTCTGGGCTCCCGTGAACAAAACAGACATAGCAGTGCTGGAGAGGGTTCAGGGAAGGGCAACTAAAGTAATAACTGGAATGGGTGGACTACAGTACCCAGAAAGATTATCAAAATTAGGGTTATTCACTTTAGAAAAAAGATGACTGAGGGGAGATCTAATAACTATGTATAAACATATCAGGGGTAAGTACAGAGATCTCTCCCATGATCTATTTATCCCCAGGACTGTGATGAGGGGACATCCTCTGCATCTACACAAACATAGAAGAGGATTCTTTACTGTAAGAGCAGTGCAACTATGAAACTGTCTGCCTGAGGAGGGGGTGATGGTGAACTCACTAGAAGAGTTCTGGAGTGTAATAATATTACAGTGTAATGAACCGAACCTTGCAGCCCCGCCTGATGTCATTACTACGTCAGGATCACACAGTATAGTCTCTATAGTCACTTTCAGCAAGACGTGATGTTCCGCATCCCCTGGGGGTACATAAGGTCAGCTTGGCAGTTTTACAGGGACACCCCCTGTCCACACGAGCACAGGGAGTGAGAAAGGGTGGCCCTCGCGACCTCCTGTGTGGCACAATACTCACTCACAACCCTGACAGGCTAAGAGAGCCCTTTCATTGCCCCAGTGAAACAGAACCCTGCCAGCCTGGTAGACTGCCACCAGTTCCTCATTAGATATAAGCCTGGTCCGTTAACGGGATTATATCGGGCCAGAAAGTAGCCCAGGTAGCATGTCACATTAAACCAAGACACGGACGTATAGATTCGTGGATTGAGATAAAAGAACTACCCATGATTAAATTGTATATTTAATCGCCTTAAGGGCACACTAGACAACAACACTATATACACAAAGGATATATACAATGGTCCCAGATGCAAATACAGGTGGTAGTACAGTCAGAAGTAGCAGATAACCCGAAAGTCAGTTACCAGATAGACATGTAAGCAGTGTCGGACTGGGATGCTTAGGGCCTACTAGTAAAATTCATTCTGGGAGCCGACTGTACAGCGACATGCAAATATTACCTGCCTATACAGAAGCAGACAGCTACAAGATGGTGGTGGGTCTCAGGGAAGACAAGATACTGGTTGGCCTGCCTCTATTCCTAGAGTGCATCTTAACCTTCCAATGTGTCTATAATAATAAACTGGATAGTCTACCAGATATTTTATATTATAGGAGGCACAGGGGAATGTTGTCTTATTCCCAGGATATTGAAGATATAACTGGTATATGGCTAAGATGTATGGTAATTTCATAAATGGTTTCAGACTGGATTTTTTTTATGAAGTTGACAAGCTTGGGCCACCAGGGATCATCCCGTCAGAGAACCTTGCTTCCAGTCCAGGTTGCTGGAGATGTGAAATGTTATCACTTCGAGGCTGGGCCACCTGTGGAGCCTATTTTCTATGGACGTTGCCCATCACCCTTGACAGAGAACTGGCAGGCATCAAATGATATCTCCCTATATTCCTCACATACAGGTTATGTCAGGACCGGCAGTCATTGCACCCGTTCTGCTGGTCCTGCCCCTGACTCTGGTGGCGAGGTGGTTGCCCGGAGTCAGGCTTCGTCCGCTATTTCGGCAGGCTCCTCCTCCAGCCGGCGGTCTCTGGCTGTGGATGCGCGTCCCAGGCAGGGGACGCGCGCAATGGTCATAAGTGCCAGGGACGTGGCTGGTGCGCACTCTCGCTCGCGGCCTGTTACTGGTCGCCGGAAAATTCGAGCTATATAGTGTCTGTTTATTTTCTGTTCATTGGTGCCTCATGAGTTAAGTTTTTGTTCCTTGCTTCTCCTCCCAGTCAGCTGGTTGGGTGGGGTCTGCTAGGTATTTAAGGCCCTCTAACTTTTACCTAGCTGCCAGTGTTTGGAGTTTCCTTGCTACTACCTGGTTTGACATTCTTGCTCTGCAGTTTAGACTCTTTATGTTCTTTGACCCTTGGCGTGTTTTTGACTACTTCTCTCTGCTTGCTGATTTTGTTCCTGACGTACTCTCCTGGTTTTGACGCGGCTACCTGACTACCCATTTGGTTCTTGTTTGTCTGTCTTGTTTGTCTTCCCATCCCCCGCACTTTTGTTAGTGTATTTCCAGTCTTCAGGTTGTCGGCTCAGGGGTTAGCCTGAGCGGGCAATAGGCAGGGAAAGGGGTTGGGATTAAGCTTAGGGATCACTTACCCCTTATCTGTGTATCCCAGCCCTGACAGGTTATAGGTTACTAAGATGTCTGGAGATGTTGTTGATCCAGGGAGTTATTCTGATTGCCTAATTGGAGTTGGGAAGAATTTTTTTCCCCTAAAATGATAAAAATTGCCTTCCTCTGGATCACGTTAGTCTTTTTTAACCTTATAACTAAGTTAAAAAAAGGTTAAAAAAAATAAAAAATATTAAAATTCAAATCACCTTCTATCTCCATAATAAAAATAAATAAACAATAAAAAAAATAATATGTATCACCACATCCCAAATTGCTTGAACTATTAAAATATATATGTTTTTATCCTGTAGGGGGAATAATGTAATGGACAGACCAACCAGTCAGAGCCTAGAACAGTTAGAACTGCTGTTTTCAGGCTCCGATATCCAGTGTTTGTGACAGTGGAGATCAGAGCCTAAATAAAGGTGACGGCTGCCCCTCTGTGCCCCACTGTCCTCCTCAGTACCTCTTGTGTGCCCCCATTGTGGCCCCTTTTGCGCCATGCTGCTTCCAGAGAAGGCAGCTGTAACAGATGACACTGCTGCAGTGGCCGAGAATGGTGCTGGTACTCATCCCAGCCGGTTAAGCCCTTAGATGCCACAGTAAGTAGCCACCGTGACATCCAGGGGGTTAACAGAGGGAAGGAGCTAGCTCTCTCCCCTATAGAGCCGCCATGCTGCAATGGCAGCATCCCAATGGTTGCCATGGCAGTCAGAGGCCTTAGAAAACCCTCCAGGCTTGCCATATATCACACCTGATCACGCCTAGTATTAGTATAAAGCTGACAAAACATATGACTATCGCAATGCACTGCACAACAATCAGACCCACTGGATATTCGCATATTCCCTCATTTATAATTGGATAAAAATAAAAAAAAAATAAACTACACATAAATGGTATTGCCACATCCGTAATGACCTGATCTATAAAATGATCATGTTACTTATCCTGAGTGGTGAACGCCACAAAAAATATAAAAATATTGATGGAATTGCTGTTTTTGTCACCTAACCTCTCAAAAAATGGTCTAAAAAATGATCAGAAAGTACCCCAAAATAGTACTAATAAAAACTATATCGCGTCCTGGTGCCCTACACACATTTACGCCTCAGCGATCTAATCTACCAACTATGCTTATCACCGCAGCCAGATTACTCATCCCATTTCTTTGGAGGTCTACCAGACTGACAGACTGGATGGATAAAGTGGACCAGCTGTATAGATTTGAGGAGCTAGCTCATTGGGAAACCTATACCAGAGGAAAAATTCTGAAAATATGGAAACCTTGGCGACTTTTTAGGGGCTTTGCTCTTTAAAATCTGAACACTAGTTCATTAATTCCCCTATCCCTGAAGGTGGACCTTTCTAATGTGGCTTACTTGGAAATAATATCTACTTTTTGACACTAGGATGTCCTTATAGCTTTGTCATTACAGATCTTATTTGCCTTACCATTAAGATTGTTGGTCTCTTTTGATTCCCCCCCCCCCCTTCCCTCCTCACTTTTTTTTCTGCTTCCTTTTTTCTTTTATTCTGACTTTCATGGCCACTTCTTTTGTATATAACCTAGTAGGGTTTTACTCATTTACCATTGAATGTTCAATTGTATAGCTGCATATGGGCATGACCTTCACTTGAATATCTCTGGTATTCTTATTTGGGGCGTTCTTTATACCGCTCACGTACTCCTGTGGATTTTATAATGTACGCTTTACTTTGTATGTTAATTCGGGATTACGGATGTAAAGCCTTACCTGTATTTCTGTAATATTTTATGTTATTCCTCAATAAAAAGAGAATTTACAAAAAAAACAAAAAAAACCTATATCCCGTCCTGCAATAAACAAGCCCTCCGACAGCTACATTGTCAGAAAAATAAAAATGTTACAGATGTTAGTAATAACATAATATGTAAAAAAAACGATATAAATTTGGCATCGCCATAATCGTATTGACCCACACAATAAAGTTATAATAACACAAAATTGTCATTTTTGCAAACCTCACCACACAAAAAAATTAAATAAAAAGTGATCAAAAAGTCAAATGTACCAATAATGGTACTAATAAAAACTACATCTTGTCCAGCAAAAAACAATAGTTTTTAAAATGGTTACAAGAAATTCCATATTATAAAATCCAGGCTCCACTCCTTGAATGCTGCCATGTCACCAAACAGCAGTTCACGATCACATATGAGGGTGTTGCCATATTCAGAAAAAAAAGTGCAACAAATTGAAAATGAAGAAGTTGGGGCTAAAGCAATATTTTATTGTAAAAAATGTAATTTTTCAAAATTTCTTGAAACACTTGTTGGGTCATAGCACTCACTGCACCCCTTGATAAATTCCTTCAACATGCAACATGGTGACCTACAAAATATTCCAGCAAAATCTGCCCTCTAAAAACAATATTGCACACCTTCCATTCTGCTCCCTGCCATGTGCCCTTACAGCAGTTTTTGGCCACATGGGTGTTTCTGTAAACTGCAGTATCAGGATAATACATATAGAGGTTTGTTTTGCTGTTAGCCATTGCCGTGCTACAGGAAAAAATTGATTAAATTGGAAAATCTGCACACAAAAAAAAAATCATATTTTTAAATTTCACCTCCATTTTGCATTAGTTCCTGTGAAACACCTAAACGGTTAACAAAGTTTCAAAAATCAGTTTTTAATAATTTGAGGGGTATGGTTGCTAAAATAGGGTCATTTATTGCTGGTTTCTATTACGTAAGCTCCACAAACTGACTTCATAACTGAACTGGTCCCTAAAAAAGTTGGTTTTGAAAATTTTCTTGAAAATTTTAAATATTGCTTGTAAAATACGAAGTGTTCTAATGTGCTAAAAAATAAAATGACATTTACAAAATTATGCCAACAAAAAGTAGACAGACGGTGAATGTAAAGTAAAGACTATTTTTGAGGTATCACTCTCCGTCTTAAAAGCAGAGAAATTCAAATTTCAAAAACTGCTAAGTTTTCCAAATGTTTTATTTTTTTTATAAATAAAGGTAAACATATCAACTCAAATTCACTAATAACATGAAGTATGATGTGTCACGAGAAAAAAAAATCCCAGAATCACTTGGATAAGTAAAAGCATTCCAAAGTTATTACCACATAAAGTGAGACATGCCAGATTTGAAAAATAGGGCATGGTCATTAAGGCCAAAACTGTCTGCAGAAGCAAATGCTTAAAATAGCCTGGAACCTCGGGGCATCATGGTGGCACAGTGGTTAGCATTGTTACTTTGCAGCATTAGCCCAGGGTTTGGATTAAACCAAGGAAAACATCTGCATTGAGTTTGTATGTTTTCACTGTGTTTGCATAGTTCTCATCTGGGTACTTAATTTTTCTATGGCACCCAAAAACTGTACTGATGGGTTAAATGGCTTCCCACTAAATTGACCATAGGTGTGTTTAAGATAGGACAATTGGGTTGTGGGCCCCTGCATGGATGGGAACTGATGTGAACGATGAAAATCTTGATACATTTCTTGAAATATGTTTGCCCTATACATATATACAGTGCCTTGCGAAAGTATTCGGCCGCCTGGAACTTTTCAGCCTTTTGCCACATTTCAGGCTTCAAACAAAAAGATATAACATTTAAAATTTTTGGTGAAGAATCAACAAGTGGGTCACAATTGTGAAGTGGAACGAAATTTATTGGATCATTTAAACCTTTTTTGTAATAATAAAACTGAAATTATTCGGCCTCCTTGCATTAATACTTTGTTGCGCCACCTTTTGCTGCGATTACAGCTGCAAGTCGCTTGGGGTATGTCTCTATCAGTTTTGCACATCTAGAAACTGAAATTCTTGTCCATTCTTCCTTGCAAAACAGCTCGAGCTCTTTGAGGTTGGATGGAGAGCATTTGTGAACAGCAGTTTTCAGCTCTTTCCACATATTCTCAATTGGATTCAGGTCTGGACTTTGACTTGGCCATTCTAAGACCTGGATACATTTATTTTTGAACCATTCCATTGTACATTTTGCTTTATGTTTGGGATCATTGTCTTGTTGGAAGATAAATCTCCATCCTAGTTTCAGGTCTTTTGCAGACTCCAACAGGTTTTTATCCAGAATGGTCCTGTATTTGGCTCCATCCATCTTCCCATCAATTTTAACCATCTTCCCTGTCCCTGCTGATGAAAAGCAGGCCCAAACCATGATGCTGCCACCACCATGTTTGACAGTGGGGATGGTGTGTTCAGGGCAATGAGCTGTGTTGCTTTTTCGCCAAACATATTGTTTTGCATTGTTTCCAAAAAGTTGGATTTTGGTTTCATCTGACCAGAGCACCTTCTTCCACATGTTTGGTGTGTCTCCCAGGTGGCTTGTGCAAACTGTAAACAAGACTTTTTATGGATATCTTTGAGAAATGGCTTTCTTCTTGCCACTCTTCCATAAAGGCCAGATTTGTGAAGTGTTGGACTGATTGTTGTCCTATGGACAGACTCTCCCACCTCAGCTGTAGATCTCTGCAGTTCATCCAGAGTGATCATGGGCCTCTAGGCTGCATCTCTGATCAGTCTTCTCCTTGTTTGAGATGAAAGTTTAGAGGGATGGCCGGGTCTTGGTAGATTTGCAGTGGTCTGATACTCCTTCCATTTCAATATGATGGCTTGCACAGTGCTCCTTGGGATGTTTAAAGCTTGGGAAATCTTTGGTATCCAAATCCGGCTTTAAACTTCTCCACAACAGTATCACGGACCTGCCTGGTGTGTTCCTTGGTCTTCATGATGCAGAACCCTGAGACTATCACCGAGCAGGTGCATTTATACGAAGACTTGATTACACACAGGTGGATTCTATTTATCTTCATCAGTCATTTAGGACAACATTGGATCATTCAGAAATCCTCAATGAACTTCTGGAGTGAGTTTTCTGAACTGAAAGTAAATGGGCCGAATAATTTTGCACGCCCATCTTTTCAGTTTTATTATTACAAAAAAAGTTTAAAGGATCCAATAAATTTCGTTCCACTTCACAATTGTGACCCACTTGTTGATTCTTCACCAAAAATTTTAAATGTTATATTTTTTTATTTGAAGCCTGAAATGTGGCAAAAGGTTGAAAAGTTCCAGGGGGCCGAATACTTTCGCAAGGCACTGTATGTAATGGAAATAAATTAATAATGCTACGCAGATTAATACTGTGCATTGAATTTCAACAATCACCCACTGTGCACCTGAAAAACAGGTACATTCTATATAAGAAAACATAAAGACACAAATGTAAAACTGAGATTGTAGAGCTCTTAGTTTGGTAAATAACGTCTCATTCTGTCTCTTACCTGCGAACAGTATCTGTGGGTGAGACTGCATCATCCCAGCTATGGCGCCTAGATGTTGAAAGTGACCTCACTAAAATAGGGATGGCTTCCTGTGCCTTTAACAGTTCTTCCTGAGACCCATCCTCCTTATTTGCTGGAGACACTGAGGTGGTTCCAGTTTCTAAAGTCATGGGACAGAGGAAAGGCTTAGTGTATGTGATTACAACTTCTCCATTGTCAAAGCTAATATTGGGTCCACTAGCAACACAAAATGCAGCAGTTGCAGGTTTGGGGGTTTCTTGATTGACATTCTTATCCTCCATTATTAGATCCTTGTAATATTCAGTCCCATGAAGTGAAGAGTCCAGAGAATGTAAATCTTCATTGCTGCTCACTGTATCACTGCAGCAGTTCTCCAGATCAAGTGACTGGTCATCCTAAACATAGAGAACAAGTCAAATTATCAAACTGATAAGAGTTTAGCTATAGTGAGTGTTCATGAGCTGTCAGTAGTTCAGAGATAAGGCTCCATTCACACGTCCGTATTTGTGCACATCCTGGAAAATGGTCAGTTTTTTGCGGATCCGTTGTTCCGCAAAAAACTCTGTTTTTCAAGGACATCCGTTCCGTTTTTCCGCAAAAAACTGAAAGGATGTATCAGTATGTCATCCTTTTTTTTGCGGATCCACAAAAAACGGAAGGAGGAATCAATTCTTTTTTTTTTTTTTCCTACCCTCCTGGAACGGAATCCGGATTATATGTGGATGCCTTTCTGCATGTCATCCGCATTTTTGCTGATCCATAGACTTTCATTGGGCTACGGACCGCAAAATCGGAGGAAAAGTAAGACAGGAGAATTTCTGTTTGCGGATCCGCAAAACGGAACGGAGAAATGGATGCGGACAACATACGGTGCAATGTCCGCATTTTTTCGGGACCCATTGAAATGAATGGATCCGCATACTATCCGCAAAAAACGTCCGAAATTGCGGAACGGACGTGGGTAGAATGCGGATGAAAAATCAGGACGTGTGAATGGGGCCTAAGGGCTGGAGCTGTCAGAGCTGTTCTGTGACAGTCACTGTAAAACAAAAAGCCTGCTAGTTTGCAAATGCTCTTAAAGGTTATGTAAAACGTTGAGTAAGTTAGCAAAATGCAATTTAAAAAATTGCCTCCAAAACAAATGCACCATTTATCATTTACTGATCACCAAAAATAATGGCTCTGATTTATCATGTCTTCAATCCAAAAATCTGGCTTTAAAGGGTTTCTGTCACCAGTTTTTTCAGTATGAATCAGGCTGATATTAGAGATGTGCTAATGTCACCTGATTCCAAATATGTATCTGTTTTATTTACTGGTGCCCCCATTTTTATATAAAATGAACTTTTATTTTATGCAAATAAGGCCTAGGTGCAAGGGGCGTTACCCCTGCTCCTAGAGGCTCTGTTGATTGACAGGCCCAGGCAGAGAAGAAACACTCCATTCACCATAGCTTGCAAGGACCTTCAATGATGTCATGAACATGTGATCAGTCACATGGTTAGGATCACACAAACAGCCTGTCTCCTCCTAAACCATGTGACTGATCATATGGTCATGACATCATTGAAGGTCCTTGCAAGCTATGGTGAATGGAGTGTTTCTTCTCTGCCTGGTCCTGTCAATCAACAGAGCCTCTAGGAGCAGGGGTAACGCCCCTTGCACCTAGAGGCCTTATTAGCATAAAATAAAAGTTCATTTTATATAAAAATTGGGGCACCAGTAAATAAAACAGATATATATTTGGAATCAGGTGACATTAGCACATCTCTAATGTCAGCCTGATTCATACTGAAAAAAATGGTGACAGAAACCCTTTAATCCTAACAATAGAGGATGTTGCCATTTTCCATTTTTGCATTTTCATTTTTGACCTCCCTCTTCCAAGAGCCATAACTTTGTTATTTTTCCGTTCACATAGCCTTTTGAGGGCTTGTTTTTTGGGAACAAAGTTGTACTTTCTAATGCCACTATTTAATATTGCATATGATGTAACGGAGAGCTGGGGAAAAAATTCCAAATGGAGTGGAAATGCAATTCTGTCACAGTTGTATGGGTTTTTTTTAAAATGGCATTTCCTATGCAGTAAAATTGACCTGTTGCCATCATTTTCCAGGTCATTGTGATTAGAACTATACCACACTTGTATAGTTTTTCTTGCATTTTAATTAGAGATGAGCGAATCTATTCGCCGCTTCGTAGATTTGTATCGAATCTTGGAAATTTTCTTCTCCGATTCGCTTCGTATTATTTGTAAACGTATGCAAAAATTTGACCGCTAACTATACATAAGATACGTATGAAACGTAAGCAAATTTACGCATTCTGCTATGGCGGGAAAATGACGTTCCGCCCCCGCAAGAGCGGGAAAGTGTAGATACACCCACCTCAGAACTGGAAAAAAACAATAGTATGCTAAGGATTTGTACGCACTTTTGTACACTAATGCGTACGTGTTCACATAAGTTGCATACCTTTAACAAGTGTACATTCGTTATTAATGTGCAAATGTGTGCAAAACACCACATAATAATGTATAATTTGTACTCCGCTTCGTCGAATAGATTCGTATTCGTTCGAATCTTGTGAAAACTTCGACGAATATTCGGCGAAGCAAATTTTGGATGATTCGCTCATCTCTAATTTTAATACTGAAAAATTTTTTAAAAACCATGACATTTTTTTTTCTTTTCATTGCCATAGTGGCAATGCCATTTTAGTTACGTGTATGGAGCTGTATGAGGGCTCATTTTTGCGGGGTGATCTGTGCTTTTCTGTGATACTATTTTGAAGTGTGTGTGACTTTTTGATCACTTTTTTCTGTTATGACGTTTGCCGTATGGGATAAATATTGTTATATTTTAATATTACAGGTGTTTTTGCACAGGCTGATGCCCATGATGTGTGTTTTTTTATTGTTTATGTATTTTTATTTTGGGGAAAGGGAAGGGATTTGAACTTTTTATATTTATTTTTCTATATTTTAAAAAAATCTTTTTTTTAACCCTTTTTTTAAGTCACCCTGGGTGACTATAACTGGCAATCATCGGAGCCGGCTTATAACTGGTTCCCCTATGTCAGCTGGGGAATGCTGTTACGGGAGCTGGAGCGTACGGCTCCCGTGTCTGTACCGCTTAGATGCCGTGGTCACATTTGGCCTTTGAAACAGCAGCAATCCGGCAGCTATGGCACACGCTCTGAGCAGGTGAGTTCTGCCATACATGTGCGTGACGTTGACGTTGCCAAGGTGTTGAAATCACAAAATGAGGCATTTTTATGTGCTCACTTACGCAAAAATGTTGTGACTTTTTGCATTTTTACACTCGCTCCAGTTTTCAAATATGAATGGAAAAGTGGGTGGTTAGCTATGTTGATGAGATTCACTCCAGATTTATCACTGAGACTTTTTAAAAACATTGCAACCGCACTCCAGGAGGAGGTTGAGGCAGGAAAACTGTAGGAGCTTCTCTAGACAAAAGTGTTAGGTTTAAGGATGAAACAAATTTATCAAACAACATTTGATAAATATGACATAAAGTACTCCAACACAGGCAAAACTGATTTAAAATATTCCTCTCATGATAAATCTGCTTGTATTCTGTATTGCATGGGTTGTTACAGTATACAGGAATATGTGCATCTTATTTACTGTTTTGTGATGCGTATGATTTAAGTGTATTAAACTATGTTTTATTACTTAATTGAAACTTAATTGTTTTATCCTGACTTTTAGTAACATAAACTTTAAAGAAACAAATGTAACTTTTACTTGTCTTGTTTTTTTAAATTTACTGTAATATGATTTGACTATTGAAGTAGCCGACACATGTACTAATACTGCCAAGGTTTACATTTTAATCTATTCCCCTTTGTAAGTCAGAATAAAACTACACCTTTTTGGAGATCAAGCCCACTTCTCTCTTAACTTTTCAAATTTGGCTAGTGGCGTCAAAAGTTGAAAATTTGTCACAAAAACGGACATAAACCTTTGGTGAATGTGGGTCATGGTCTCCTTTAGAGACTGTATGTATTTTGAGGTCCACAAAAAATAGAGATGACGTCCGTGTGCAGTCCGTATTTTGCAGAACGGAACAGCTGGCCCCTAATAGAACAGTACTATCCTTGTCTGTAATACAGACAATATTAGGACATGTTCTATTTTTTTGTGGAACTGACATACGGAAACGGAATGCACACGGAGTAACTTCCGTTTTTTTGTGGACCCATTGAAATTAATGGTTCTCCATATGGTCCGCAAAAACAACGAAACGGACATGGAAAAAAATATGTTCGTGTGCATGAGCCCTTATACAGAGATTTAACACTGAATGTACCACTATGCTGTAATGTGCTGATCCAGCAAACGCCACTGTTCCTTTGGGGATATATTGTAGGCTTAAAGGGGGTTTACAGTATTAGAAAATCATAACTACTTTCAGAAACAGCTGCATACTTGTGTATGGTTGCATCTGATATTGCAGCTGAGCTACAAAATCGCAGAATACCTGTGAACAGGATTGGCATTTTTTTTTTATGAAATCAGGCACGTTTTAATACTGGTTAAACATATTTTATTTAGACAAAACATACAAAAATTCCAGCATGTGCTGGTGAAGAAATATTGAAGAGCATATTGTTCAAGTAGAAGCATATTTAGAAGCACTCCATCAGGGTCCATTCACACGTCCGCATGAATGGGTCCGCATCCGTTCCGAAAATACGGACCCATTCATTTCAATGGGGCCACATAGTTCCGTTCCACAGAGCATGTCCTATTCTTGTCCGCAGCCACCGACAAGAAAAGGCATTTCTATCACAGGGCCGGCCATGTGCGGTCCGCAAAATGCAGAACGCACATGGCCGGTGTCCGTGTTTTGTGGATCCGCAATCAGGGGCAGACTGGGAAAGCGGCCCTGAAAAAAAAACTAAAAGTAGCCCCGTTTTGTACCATACCATATTGTGGCACATTATACCACCCCAACAGAGCCAAATACCACAGTTCAGATCACAAAATACTGCCAGCAGCACAAAATACATCCCCAAAAACTTCCACTGACCGGCCGTGAGGAGGGCTCAGGCGGCCCCTTGGGCATCGGCCCACCGGGAAATTTTCCTGTAAGGTCTACGACCAATCCGCCCCTGTCCGCAATTTGCGGAACGTAAAACACTTGCGGGTGTGTGAATGGCCCTTAGATGTGCAATACATACTTTTAAAAAAAAATTAAACATATTGTCTAACATTAAACATTTTAGCGCTCATTCAGACCAGCAATATAGAACTCATCCAAGTTCTGTTTGCTAAACAATGGAATCAGTTTTGTCTTTGACAGCGCCCTGTTCCTTTTTTTCCTGTTGCTTTTCTGTTCATACGGAATGAGTATTTTTTAATGTTCATCAAAAGCAGTTTTCATGAAGTCGATTGGCTTATCCCTAATCAGAATGTACAGGTACATGATGCAGTGAATCTAGAATTTCACATTGCTCATGACGTTCTTAATATTGACAGACTTGGTGTCCTTTCTCAGAGTTGTCAGCCGGAAGTCATTAATCTATTCAATTTTGCAAAGCATGCTGTGGCCAAGTCCTATATAACCGATTTATTGAGGACATATCAGCTTTCATTGACATGTCTGTTTTAGTAAATACTCTCTTCAACATTGAAATTGCAACACCAAGAAGGAAAAGTCATGGAATTATTGCAAACACAGGATCAATAAGGATAAGGATCACCAAGACAGAGAGTGGTCAAAGGCAAGCCAAGGTCAATACAATAAGGAATCCAAATACACATAGAACGGAACCTGGGGCACACCAAGGGAGTCAAAACCTATAACTGGCAAGGGTATTGCCAGCAGGGGATTTAAATAGAGCGTTGAGTCCCTGGATCAGAACCTGATAGGTCCAGGGACTCAGCACCCCATTGGACCAAAACACAAGTTGTCCTAACATAGGCAGGCTGAGAAGTCACTCAGCCTGCATCATAATCCTGCACACCTAAACCATTTACCACCAAATCTCCCCCAGCTATGTTGTTGTGCACCATGATGGCCTCTGAGAGCAGTGGCATGATGTCAATAGAACACCTGTAGATTGAAGTCTTGCTCATAGCCCAGTGTCATGCAAATGCCTTCTGATGGTTTGTGTAGACACTGTTTGCTACCCTAGGTTTGGGTAGTGACATCCAATTTCACTTGCAGTATAGAATGGATCACTACATGCCATTCTTGTAATCAGGCGATCCGTCCTCTCAGGGGTTTGCCTCTGCGTACCTCTTGCTGTCAATCCAGTTCATCGTTGGTCCCAACCACCAGGATATGCAATGTTAAACAGTGCTGACATCTCGGCCTAGGCATGTAGTGATCTGCTGGAGTGATAAACCAGGATCTCTCAGTTCAAGGATTCTGTCCCTCAGCGACAAGTGGTGTTAACTATCACATCGACAAACAGGAGGTATCAGACAAACATCCCACACGACTTGATCAATTTTTGAGGTTTCATGTGGATAAAAAATTTGCTTTCAATCTGGCTTTATGGTCTTCCCACATGCCACAAATTAGACCTAGGTGCTTGAAAATGTCATCATCTACAGTGACTCCTGCTACTTCCTAAATGTGTATAACCTTAACGGTTGGCCTTGGTGTTGCAATTTAAGGAGTGTGTATTTGTCCTCACAACATAACAATTCTAAAGCATATTTTCTTACAACGGTGCATAGTATAGTTTCTATTGTTATTCCTGCTAGAAATAAATTAACAAATGGGTTGGAGGTGTGTCCCTACACAGTGATATTGTTTACTTAGCGGGTTCAGGTGGCAAACACCCCTGTGTCCTAAGAGCACTGTATAATGACAGGGTATTTTCCCCAGGCTTGGCCTTGAGCAAATGTGGTGCCAATATACTAAAGGGGGTCAAAAACTGAACCTGGAAGCTATAGGCCGGTAAGTCTAACATCTGTTTTGGGTAAACTGTTTGAAGGATTTCTAAGAGATGCTATCCTAGATTATCTCAATAAAAATGAACGTATAATGCCAGATCAGCACAGGTTTATGAGGAATCGGTCCTCAAAGTAATGTTATCAGTTTCTTTGAGGAACTAGGTTGTAGACTGGACCTGGATGGGTCAAAGGTTGGTACATAATATGAGAATGCTTGGACTGGTGGAAAATGTTTGTATGTAGGTATGTAATTGGCTCTGTGACAGAACACAGAGGGTGGTTATTAATGATACACACTCAGATTGGGTCACTGTCACTAGTGGGGTACCACAGGGGTCAGTACTGGGCCCTATTCTCTTCAATATATATATTAATGATCTTGTAGAAGGCTTGCACAGTAAAATATCAATTTTTGCAGATGACATTAAACTGTGTAAAGTAATTAAAGGGGTTCACCAGCTTTTAATATTGATTACCTATCCTCAGGATATGTTATCAATATGAGATTGGTGGGGGTCCAACACCCATCACCCTCGCCGATCAGCTGTATGAGGAGATGGCACATGCAGTGTGCACGTGCTGTCTCCTGTCCCTCTTCCTGTTTGCTGCTGCTTTGCCATAGACAGCAGCGATGAACAGGAAGAGAGACGGGAGAAGGCACGTGCACACTGTGGCGATGTCTCCTCAAATAGCTGAATGGCAGGTGTGGCGGGTGTTGGACCCATGCTGATTTGATATTGATGACCTATCCTGAGGATAGGTTATCAATATTAAAACCCCAGACAACCCCTTTAAGGTCCCTTTCACACAAGCGAGTTTTCCGTGCGGGTGCAATGCGTGATGTGAACGCATCACACGGCACTGAATCCTGACCCATTCATTTCAATGGGTCTGTGTACATGAGCGTTTTTTCACGCATCAGTTCGCCGTTGCGTGAAAAATGCAGCAGTTTCTATATTCTGCGTTTTTCACACAGCCCTGGCTTCATAGAAGTGAAAGGAGGCTTCAGTGAAAAACGCATTGCATCCGGAAGCAAGTGCAGATGCAGTGCGTTTTTCACTGATGGTTGCTAAGAGATGTTGTTTGTAAACCTTCAGTTTTTTATCACGCGCGTGAAAAACGCATTGCACCCTGAACCAATCCGCCACGCTCGTGTGAAAGAGGCCTAAGACAAAAGATGACAATACACTGGTACAGATGGATCTGGACAGATTAGAGGTACATCAATAACTTACCATTATGAGGATTATATAAATGAAATGTTCAAAACTCTACATTTTTATGTATGCCCTGTTTTTTTAATTGGAACAAAAGCACACTGTAAAACACATGCTTTTTTTTTTTTTTTTTTTAACCATGATTGCATTTTCTATTTATTGGTGACACGTGTTAAATCATGTGTGTCACCTGTAAAAACTGCATAGGCAAAACCAGAGCAACTGAAGTAAAAATGAATGCTTATTACTATGACATCCACTGTGGATAGTTCTTTGGTATGTACAGTTCAGAACATTGTTTCCCACAAATTCTCTCGCCCCATCCACAATAGAGTAGTACTTGGCTCTCGTCAGTCCTATAGTGTTTGAATGGAGTGACAGCTCTAACTCAACTGCTCCATTCAAACTCATTCTTACCCCAGTCATGAAGGTGAGAAGGAACTGAGGGTTTTAAAGCACAATTCTAGTCCTCATGGGGGTCCTACCATGAAAACTTTAAACCAGTCCTAAGTGGATAAATGTATTTGGTGGAAAAACCCTTTATAAATGTGAGTGTAGTTCACCAGGTATAAAAATAATGTTATTCTCCTTAAGTAAGAAAGCTATGAAATCAAAATGAGAAAATGGCGACCTTTGTTTTTCCCGTTTTAGGCCTCTTTCACACGACAGTATTTTGTGCGGGCTCCAATCATGTGAAAAATGCGGACCCATTAACTTCTATGGGTCCGCAAAAAATACTGAGAGCACACTGTGTGCTGTCCGCATCCGTATGCCCGTTCCATAGCCCCGTACGGACAAGAGTATTATTGTTCTATTAGGGGCCAGCTGCACACGGATGCCATCCGTTATTTTTTTGCGGATCCACAATTTGCGGACCGCAAAACACAACGTTCGTGTGAAAGTAGCCTTATCCTCACATCACTTACATTCAGTGGATGCAATGTTAAAAAATTAAAAGTAAACACTTATTTACCTTTTCTTCTGGCAAGAAGAACATTTCCCCTGTGTCCGCAGTGGGGGGACTTGGTTCAGCATCTGGGGTTACACTTCGTGAGTCTGGTATAGCAGCAAATTCAGGGCACGGTTTACATTCTGATGCTGAAAGTGAAAATACAGAAAAAGAAAACATTTTCAATGTGCTTATTGCAATACTGGAAATGGTAGTCATGTGTCATGGGGAAGTATCCTCCGTTCAGTATTAACAATACATCTTTTTTGCATTCCTTGCTCTTTTGCAGAAATAGGGACATTCTTTTTGTTTTGTGTGCTGCACAAACTGACGTGCTTTTATAAGAGAAAAGAGAAGCTGCTCGCAGACATGAGAATTTACACAAGTTACTTAGTAGCTGCAGATATGTTTTTGGTGTTTTTTTTTACTCCCAAGTAATAAATGTTGAGCTGTTGGCATCGTTTATGTAATTGATTTCCTGCTAGTTCACAACTTCCTCATTCAAGGTCAAAGACATTTCTAAATAAGTACTATCAACAGACACTTTAAAAACTATACCATGATGCCCTGTGCTTGTACCGTACCCTGACCTTTTTTCATTCCTATAAAATAATGTAGCAGCAGTGGCGTACATAGAAAAGTAAGGGCCCCATGGCAAGGATCAAATAGACCCCCCCCACACACACACACACAGGACAGAAGGGTTTCCACCTAATCCCCTTTCAATGACCCTTGGGCCATTTTTCCACTGCTTCATTTGTTAAAAGTTGTTCCTTTAGAGGGTAGAGTCCTGACCAAGTTTTCACGTCCAGTAGAAGAGGAGATAATCCCAACTAAGACTGGGGCCCCTCTTGCCCTGGGCCCCATAGCAGTCGCATGGTCTGCCGCTATAGTAGTTACTCCCCTGTGTAGCAGTCAGTAGATAAATAAGGCACTACCCACAGACACTTTAGAAAAAATGCTTTGTCCTATATTGCCCTTATATAGCCTACCAATATATTCAGATTACACCACATTGTTTCATAAATAACCCCTGGAGAGAGAGCTCAATAAGATATTTTCCTTACTTAAAGGTCTTCTCTCTGAATTTAAAAGGGTTTTCCCAATAAAAATATTTATCCCTTATCCACAGGATAGGAAATAAGTGTCCTGCCATTGAGACCTCGAGCAATCACAAGAATGGAGGCCCTGGACTGAGAATGAGAATGGAGCGCATGTGTGACCATGTGACCATGAATATATCTATAAAACCATGAATATACAGTACAGACCAAAAGTTTGGACACACCTTCTCATTCAAAGAGTTTTCTGTATTTTCATGACTATGAAAATTGTAGATTCACACTGAAGGCATCAAAACTATGAATTAACACATGTGGAATTATATACTTAACAAAAAAGTGTGAAACAACTGAAAATATGTCTTATATTCTAGGTCAGGCATCCCCAAACTGTGGCCCTCCAGCTGTTGTAAAACTACAACTCCCACCATGCCCTGCTGTAGGCTGATAGCTGTAGGCTGGCCGGGCATGCTGGGAGTTGTAGTTTTGCAACATCTGGAGGGCCGCAGTTTGGGGATGCCTGTTCTAGGTTCTTCAAAGTAGCCACCTTTTGCTTTGATTACTGCTTTGCACACTCTTGGCATTCTCTTGATGAGCTTCAAGAGGTAGTCACCTGAAATGGTATTCCAACAGTCTTGAAGGAGTTCCCAGAGATGCTTAGCACTTGTTGGCCCTTTTGCCTTCACTCTGCGGTCCAGCTCACCCCAAACAATCTCAATTGGGTTCAGGTCTGGTGACTGTGGAGGCCAGGTCATCTGGCGTAGCACCCCATCACTCTCCTTCTTGGTCAAATAGCCCTTACACAGCCTGGAGGTGTGTTTGGGGTCATTGTCCTGTTGATAAATAAATGATGGTCCAACTAAACGCAAACCGGATAGAATAGCATGCCGCTGCAAGATGCTGTGGTAGCCATGCTGGTTCAGTATGCCTTCAATTTTGAATAAATCCCCAACAGTGTTACCAGCAAAGCACCCCCACACCATCACACCTCCTCCTCCATGCTTCACGATGGGAACCAGGCATGTAGAGTCCATCCGTTCACCTTTTCTGCGTCGCACAAAGACACGGAGGTTGGAACCAAAGATCTCAAATTTGGACTCATCAGACCAAAGCACAGATTTCCACTGGTCTAATGTCCATTCCTTGTGTTCTTTAGCCCAAACAAGTCTCTTCTGTTTGTTGCCTGTCCTTAGCAGTGGTTTCTAGCAGCTATTTTACCATGAAGGCCTGCTGCACACAGTCTCCTCTTAACAGTTGTTGTAGAGATGTGTCTGCTGCTAAAACTCTGTGTGGCATTGACCTGGTCTCTAATCTGAGCTGCTGTTAACCTGTGATTTCTTAGGCTGGTGACTCGGATGAACTTATCCTCCGCAGCAGAGGTGACTCTTGGTCTTCCTTTCCTGGGGCGGTCCTCATGTGAGCCAGTTTCTTTGTAGCGCTTGATGGTTTTTGCGACTGCACATGGGGACACTTTCAAAGTTTTCCCAATTTTTCGGACTGACTGACCTTCATTTCTTAAAGTAATGATGGCCACTCGTTTTTCTTTACTTAGCTGCTTTTTTCTTGCCATAATACAAATTCTAACAGTCTATTCAGTAGGACTATCAGCTGTGTATGTATCCACCTGACTTCTGCCCAACACAACTCATGGTCCCAACCCCATTTATAAGGCAAGAAATCCCACTTATTAAGCCTGACAGGGCACACCTGTGAAGTGAAAACCATTTCAGGTGACTACCTCTTGAAGCTCATCAAGAGAGTGCCAAGAGTGTGCAAAGCAGTAATCCAAGCAAAAGGTGGCTACTTTGAAGAACCTAGAATATAAGACATATTTTCAGTTGTTTCACACTTTTTTGTTAAGTATATAATTCCACATGTGTTAATGCATAGTTTTGATGCCTTCAGTGTGAATCTACAATTTTCATAGTCATGAAAATACAGAAAACTCTTTGAATGAGAAGGTGTGTCCAAACTTTTGGTCTGTACTGTATATATTATATAGTTCATCTATATATGTACAGTTAGGGCCAGAAATATTTGGACAGTGACACAATTTTCGCGAGTTGGGCTCTGCATGCCACCACATTGGATTTGAAATGAAACCTCTACAACAGAATTCAAGTGCAGATTGTAACGTTTAATTTGAAGGGTTGAACAAAAATATCTGATAGAAAATGTAGGAATTGTACACATTTCTTTACAAACACTCCACATTTTAGGAGCTCAAAAGTAATTGGACAAATAAACATAACCCAAACAAAATATTTTTATTTTCAATATTTTGTTGCGAATCCTTTGGAGGCAATCACTGCCTTAAGTCTGGAACCCATGGACATCACCAAACGCTGGGTTTCCTCCTTCTTAATGCTTTGCTAGGCCTTTACAGCCGCAGCCTTCAGGTCTTGCTTGTTTGTGGGTCTTTCCATCTTAAGTCTGGATTTGAGCAAGTGAAATGCATGCTCAATTGGGTTAAGATCTGGTGATTGACTTGGCCATTGCAGAATGTTCCACTTTTTTGCACTCATGAACTCCTGGGTAGCTTTGGCTGTATGCTTGGGGTCATTGTCCATCTGTACTATGAAGCGCCGTCCGATCAACTTGGCAGCATTTGGCTGAATCTGGGCTGAAAGTATATCCTGGTACACTTCAGAATTCATCCGGCTACTCTTGTCTGCTGTTATGTCATCAATAAACACAAGTGACCCAGTGCCATTGAAAGCCATGCATGCCCATGCCATCACGTTGCCTCCACCATGTTTTACAGAGGATGTGGTGTGCCTTGGATCATGTGCCGTTCCCTTTCTTCTCCAAACTTTTTTCTTCCCATCATTCTGGTACAGGTTGATCTTTGTCTCATCTGTCCATAGAATACTTTTTCAGAACTGAGCTGGCTTCTTGAGGTGTTTTTCAGCAAATTTAACTCTGGCCTGTCTATTTTTGGAATTGATGAATGGTTTGCATCTAGATGTGAACCCTTTGTATTTACTTTCATGGAGTCTTCTCTTTACTGTTGACTTAGAGACAGATACACCTACTTCACTGAGAGTTTTCTGGACTTCAGTTGATGTTGTGAACGGGTTCTTCTTCACCAAAGAAAGTATGCAGCGATCATCCACCACTGTTGTCATCCGTGGACGCCCAGGCCTTTTTGAGTTCCCAAGCTCACCAGTCAATTCCTTTTTTCTCAGAATGTACCCGACTGTTGATTTTGCTACTCCAAGCATGTCTGCTATCTCTCTGATGGATTTTTTCTTTTTTTTTCAGCCTCAGGATGTTCTGCTTCACCTCAATTGAGAGTTCCTTTGACCGCATGTTGTCTGGTCACAGCAACAGCTTCCAAATGCAAAACCACACACCTGGAATCAACCCCAGACCTTTTAACTACTTCATTGATTACAGGTTTACAAGGAAGACGCCTTCAGAGTTAATTGCAGCCCTTAGAGTCCATTGTCCAATTACTTTTGGTCCCTTGAAAAAGAGGAGGCTATGCATTACAGAGCTATGATTCCTAAACCCTTTCTCCGATTTGGATGTGGAAACTCTCATATTGCAGCTGGGAGTGTGCACTTTCAGCCCATATTATATATATAATTGTATTTCTGAACATGTTTTAGTAAACAGCTAAAATAACAAAACTTGTGTCACTGTCCAAATATTTCTGGCCCTAACTGTATATAGAGATATAGATCAGTAAATATATGTCTCTATACACATATATATAGATGGTATATATAGATATACCTATATGGATATAGAGACATAGATCAGTAAATATATATCTCTATATACATATATATATACATATCTCTTAATATTATAAAAATGAGTGTCTGTCCGTCTGTCTGTCTGTTCTCTATGCGCGACCAAACTATTGGACCGATTTTCACCAAATTCGGCACACAGGTACATCAGGTGCCCGGGAAGGTTTTAGATCAGGTCTCATCTCTCTAGGACATAACGTTCCTGAGATATTCCCAAAATATGACCTGCATTAGCCAATATTAGCCTGTCAGCATTGGTTTTAAACCCCAACGGCCATTCTCTGCACAGACACACACAGGGAGGGCAGGTTTCCATAACAACACAGCCAGGTAATTAGCAGCCAGCTGAGGATCTCAGGTAACAATCCAGTCATTTCTATTCAATGCTTTAAAGGGGCAGAGCGCTGTGGATGATACTGTTAAAGGGGTATTCCGGTTACCATAAATATAACTTATGTTTTAGACTAATTTTAGACTATGACCATTCAGTACTAAATCTTCCACTGCTACCCATTGCGTGTCCTCATAAATTACCATGGCACCGACCTGTGATTCACACCACTCTCAAAAGAAGGACTTACAACACCTGCTCCAGGTTTCACTAAGCCACACCCCGACTCTGTCAGGCCACGCCCCCTTCCCCCTCCGCAGCCAATGGGGATTGAAAAAATGAAGGTAAAAATAAACTTCTGTCAGCTGCAGGGGTGGGAGGGTGAGTTTCTCTCTGCAACAACACACAGAAACATTAGATGAAATAGACTAATATTAGACTACTACCGTTCAGTAGTAATAAAAGATGTTTTCTTCCACTAAAAGGACTTAAAAGCAACCCCCCCAAGGTCCCGTATGTATGTATGTCCGCTAAAGGAATCCGCATTGTCACAGCTATAATCGCAAAATTTGGCATACAGGTACATCAGGTGTCCGGGAAGGTTTTAGAACGGGTCTCAGCTCTCCAGGACGTACCGTTCCTGAGATATTACCAAAAAATGCATTAGCCAATAGAAGCCTGGTCACATGACCCTTATCAGCCAATAGAAGCTCACAGGCAGTTAGTCTCCACACACACAAGGTTTCCATAACAACCTAGCCACTTCACTGCTGTAGGTCTGCTTTAAAGAGGCAGAGCGCTGTGGATGACACTGTTAAAGGGGTATTCCGGTTACCACAACTATAACTTATGTTTTAGACTAATTCATCATCAATCATTACCTCATATAATTTAAATTTCACATATTTACCGTTCAGTGGTAACAAAAGTTGTTTTCTTCCACTGCTACCCACTGTGTTTCCTCCTAAATTACTATGGCATCCACCTGTAATTCAGGCCACCCTCAAAAGAAGGACTTAAAAGCCCCACCCCCAGGTCCCAATAAGTCACGCCCCTGACTCAGACCACGCCCCTTCCACTCCGCATCCGACCGGGATTGAAAAAATGAAGGTAAAAGTCAACTTCTGTCAGCTGCAGGGGAGGGAGGGTGACTTTCTCCCTGGAGCTCATGCTCATACTGCACAGTGCTGCTGTCTGAGAGTGAGCTGTTCAAAACGACATCCCTGTGTCCATCCAGGCCATGCACATGACATCCTAGAGATATGTCCCCATTGTCTAAGATGGGAATACCCTTTTAAAGAGACTCTGTTGCTAGATCAACCCTATTAAACCAGGCATACTACCTATTAGGGTTGATCATACTGATTAAAACTATGCCTTAGTTAGGTTACTAAATAGCAGCATTCCCAATAAACAAGCATTTTTATATTATGTAAACTAGCTCTGTTGAGCACCAAGAGATGGGTCAGAGTCCTTTGGAGCACCTGTATTATAATCTCCATCTCTTCTGGCCATTCCCCTCTCCACTGTGATTGATACGGTTAGACTACTCGTCTAGCCTTGTATTCTCGCGCCTGCTCCACCCATAAGAGTGAGCTGTTCAAAAGGACATCCCTGTGTCCCTCCACGCCCTGCACATGACAGAGGGCAGGAAGTCTGAAAGCCAGACTGTCCAGCCTCCCCCCAACATGAAGCTGTGCCACACCCCTAAACACAAGGCCACGCCCCCTGGTTCAGTGAAGACACAGAGGAGAAGCTGTCTGAGCGTGAGCTATTAAAAGGGTGAACATCCCGGTGTCTGTCCAGGCACTGCGCCGGACGGTGGACAGGGAGTCTGAAAGCCAGACTGTCCAGCCTAAAACTGGACCTCTGGCCACCCTAGAGGCAGGCTGATGTTAGGGTGGCCAGATGTCCGGCTTTAGGCTGGACAGTCCGGTTTCCTGGCTCCCTGTTCTCCGTCCGGCGCAGTGCCTGGACGGACGCAGGGATGTCCACCCTTTCAGTAGCTCACACTCAGACAGCTTCCCCTCCATGTCTTCACGGAGCCAGGGGGCGTGGCCTCATGGGGACCGGGGGCGCTGCTTCACGTTTGGGGGAATGGCCAGTGAGGTCCGGCTTTCTGGGGTGAAGACAGTGGCCACCCCAGCTGCGGTGGAGGTCACAGTTAAAGGGGAGGGCGCTGTGGATGTTTCTGTTAAGGGGCGGGCACTGTAGATATCTTTTAACAACATACACACAAACATTAAATGAAATAAATTAAATATACCCGGGTCCTTCAGCTAGTGTGTGTATATATATATATATATATATATATATATATATATATACACGGTATATATAATATTATATAGAGAGATATAGAGAGATAGATCAGTAAACATATATGGTGGGGCAGCGTGTAAGTGATGGCCTGAGGTAGGACCACTATGACACAACGACTCTACACTAGGCCATATTATACCACTCGCAGACCACAACATGAATATACTGGGGCTCCATGGGGCATATGTTGCATTGTCCTGTGTAAGGCTAGTTTAACAAATACGGTAAGAGATCTGACAGGCTGTTCCAGGAGAGAACAGCCGGCCAGAGCTCTCTGGATCTGACATTACTCTAAGGTACCAGAATGCCCCCTGATCCCATTAACCATCTGGCAGTTACCCGGCAAATATGACAGGATTCAGCTGGAACAGCCTGACGGTTTAATAGGGTTGATCATGCTGACAGGTGTAATGTATATGTGAAAGCAGCATAAAGGTGCAGCTAATCACACAATGAGCAATCAAATGCTCGTTCATTGGGTGATTGTATCTTTATGCAGAAAATCACCCTGTGTAAACTGGATGTGCTGTCGGCAAACAATGAATCTGTGGGGATGTGACATCTCAGTAGGTCATTCGTCTCCCTACAGAGGGGATGAATGTTGTATGTAAATGAACAAAAGGTTAATTCCCAGTAATTACATTGTTCCATGTACAAGGACTCTGAGGCTAGGTTTCCACACTTAGGTTTTCTGGTAAAGTTTTAGAGGCATTAACCAGATATGAATTATAGAGAGTAAGTATAAAGGACAGATATTACTTTTTTTTTTAATCCATGCCTGATTTTATCTTCAAAACCAGCATCAAAAAACCTGAACGAAGTAATCCTGCCTTACAGATGATGAAATTGGTTAAAATTGGATATTTATCAATACAAACATTTTGTTAAGTTAGAACCAATTATCATCTTCCTAATCTAAGTGCTTGTTCATCATCTGTTCAGCTGCTTTCGTATGGACGTTTTATCCTGATAATTGGCCCGAAATCATGGAGTGTAATAGGGCCTTGTGACTGAATTTTTTGCATTAATATAACTTAAAGGGTTATTCCCATCTTAGACAATGGGGGCTAGGATATGCCCCCATTGTCTGACAGAGGTGTCCCAGAGGTGGGACCCGCACCTATATCGAGAATGGAGTGGGGAAATGAACGGAGGGCACACTGCACATTCTCAGCCGCCCTCCGTTCATTTCTATGGGGCAGCCGAAAATAGCCGAGCGCTGGCTCAGCTATTTCCGCCGGCTACATAGGAATGAATGGAAGTGGTGGCCGCGCATGCGCAGTGCGCTCCCATTCTTTTTTATGGGAGCCGCCGAGGGGGGGGCGCGCCCTGAGGTGGCTAGACCCCGGGATACCCAGGGTCCTCCATGTACAGCGCTCCTCGCTCCGTTCTCGATATAGGTGTGGGTCCCAGTGGTGGGACCTGCACCTATCAGACAATGGGGGCATATCCTAGCGATATGCCCCCATTGTCTAAGATGGGAATACCCCTTTAAAGAGACTCTGTTGCTAGATCAACCCTATTAAACCAGGCATACTACCTGTTAGGGTTGATCATACTGACTAAAGCTATACCTTAGTTAGGTTACTACATAGCAGCATTCCCAATAAACAAGCATTTTTATATTATGCAAACTCTCTGTTGAGAAAAATTGCAAAGTAAGGGTGGTCAATCAGCACTACCCAATAAGCAGATGCACGTTGCTATGGCTAAATACACAAAGGAAAAAGGATGCAATGCAACAGCACCCTGCAAAACAAATCAAGTACAACAATGCCATAGTAGTAGAAGGTATTCTGGTGTTAATGCTACGCTTATTTGAAAAAATGTAAAAAAAAAAAAAAATTTTTTAGTTTTAATTTTTTAAAATTTAGTATAAGTATGAAGCTGTGCATGCCTGTTGGTATCTGCATTCAATGGAAGCCATTGTGGCACCGAAATGATAAAAAGCACATGGAGCCTTCACTCCCTGAACTTTATGTTGACACATAACAGGTAGTATTTAGTGTTAGGTCCCGTCTTACAGAGATCGCCTTGGCGTTTGGCAGACGGGCTCAGATAATTTTGTACAAAAAGTATGTGCCAAGAATCTCAATTTCATATAAAAAAAAAAAATAATAATAATTCAATTTTTTTTTTAATTTTTTCAAATAAGCGTAGCATTAACACCAGAATACCTTCTACTACTGTGGCACTGTTGTACTTGATTTGTTTTGCAGGGTGCTGTTGCATTGTATCCCTTTTCCTTTGTGTATTTAGCCATAGCAACGTGCATCTGCTCATTGGGTGGTGCTGACTGACCCCCCTTTTTCTTTGGTTTAATAGGGTTGATCATGCTGAAAGGTGTTCTCTAAATTAGGCCTTTGAGAAGGAGACATTTCCCCTTTTCTAAGTGAACATGTGATGCATGCTAATACGTAACAGTAAATTTAGCCACAAAGTTTTGTCATGTGTAGATTATGGATTTTGAAACTTTAGTTTCAACCTTTCTCATACGTATGTCATGATGACTCATCAATTATAAGAAGCCCTTAGAGAGTCTTTATTCTGTAAGTAATCACCAAATCACCACAGATGTCATATATGTTGACTTCTCCAACACATTTGATAATGTACGACATAAAAGGTTAGTATATAAAATGAGAATGCTTGGACTGGGATAAAATGTCTGTATGTGGGTAAGTAACTGGCTCAATGATAGAAAACAGAGGGTGGTTATTACCGGTACATACTCAGATTGGGTCACTGTCATTAGTGGGGTACCACAGGGGTCAGTATTAGGCCCTATTCTCTTCAATATATTTATTAATGATCTTGTAGAAGGCTTGTACAGTAAAATATCAATTTTTGCAGATGCCACTAAACTGTGTAAAATTAACACAGAAGAGGACTGTTACAGATGGATCTGGATAGATTGGAGGCTTGGGCAGATAAGTAGCAGATGAGGTTTAACACTGACAAATGTAAGGTTATGCACATCGGAAGGAATAATGAAAGTCACCAGTTGTCACGAACGTGCCTGCATCAGGTTGCAGGCGATCGGCTAGACTTTCAAAAGTGACATAATTTGACATGTTTTCCTCTTGGTTTGGTTGCTGTTTACCACACCCTTTACCCTCAGCTGTTGTGGGCGTGGTGATTGTCTTTCCCCTATTTATCCCTTCCTCTCTCAGTATCCCTTGCGGTTTATACTTTCTGCTGACATTGTTGTGTGTGGTGTGGTTCTCGGCTGAGATCCGGTTGCTGCAATATCTGCATTAAGATAAGTGTCATTTTCTCTATTGTGTTTATCCTACTTTTCCCTGTTGTGGTTTTGCCTTCTGGAGTCTCCTGTTCGTCCGTCCTTTTGGAGGAACGGGTTGACTTCTTCCCCTGTCACTAGTTGCAGGGTTCTATAGGGTCAGTTTGTTATTAGGTTCCTGTATATGAACTCTCCTACGACTAAGGCCTGTTCATACTGGTAGTCAGTCAGGACCTAGTTTCAGGGTTTCCTGCAGGAGGTGACCTTTTCCCTTGTTTGGTCTTTTCCCTTCCCTCTTACGCTTGGTGTGGCTATACCCTCCACACCAGAGCGTGACACCAGTACATACTAAATGGTAAAGCACTGGGTAACACTGACATGGAAAAAGACCTAGGAATTTTAGTGAACAGCCAACTAAGCTGTAGAAACCAGTGTCAGGCAGCTGCTACCAAGGCCAATAAGATAATGGGTTGCATCAAAAGGGGCATAGATCCCCATGATGAGAACATAGTCCTGCCACTTTACAAATCACTAGTCAGACCACACATGTACACAGTTCTAGGCTCTTGTGAACAAGGCAGACATAGCAGAGCTGGAGAAAATGGGCAGCTAAAGTAATAACTGGAATGGGTGGACTACAGTACCCAGAAAAATTATTAAAATTAGGGTTATTCAGTTTAGAAAAAAGAGGACTAAGTGGAGACCTAATAACCATGAATAAATATATGAGGGGTCAGTGCAGAGATTAAACGGTACATGGTTCCTAAAGTAGATGTTTCTGTGGATAAAATTGCTAAAAAGACCTTGATGCATTTTGAGGATATCACCCAATTAAAAGATTCCATGTATTGAAAGGCAGAAACTTTTCTTAAAAAGACAAGGGAAGCTGCTGTAACATTACTTAGACCTAATGCTTCTGCTATATATGTTGCAAGACATTTACATCTTTGGTTAGATCAGTTATAGATTCATCTTAAAAAACTGTACACCAAGTTAGCAAATTTAAGATTCTCTACCATTGCTGAAAATGGCTGCAGGTTTCAGTCAAGATGGCAGCGAGAGAGGCAGTGCTATCTAACTCCTCTAGAGGGGTACTTTGGCTAAAGGCATGGTAATATAGCCTCAAAAATAAACTACTTTTAGTTCTAGTCCATAGAGAAATTCTACTTGGTACGGATTTAGACAAAATATTATAGAAATATAAAAATAAGGGGTTTCCAGAGGAAGAAGAGGATAAGAGTCATGAAGAAAAGTCCAGGCAGAAAGGGAAAGAGAGACAAAGACAAGACAGGTCATTGGAGTTACAAGGAAAGTGGCAGGGGAAAAACATTTTTTGTAAACCACTGCATTAACAACCCTCATTTAAACAATGATACCAGACATGTGAGTAGAAGATTGTCTCAATTCAGGGAGGATTGGGAGAGAATCTTAAGTTCCAAGTGGATAGTCAATTCTGTATTGACAATGCCTCCTCCTTAACTGCACAATTTCCTGTTGGAAGGAATAGTAGATCTTGTATCTCTATAACAACTTAAGCAGTACCTCCCTAAGAATGATGGCTGGGTCGTTACTCGAAGCGGTTTTTAATGAACAAACAAAAACAAATGGGAGCTTAAGAATGATAATAAACCTGAAAAAATTGAACACATTTATTAGGTATAGGATATTCAACATGGGGACAGTAAAGTCAGCCATTCCATTAATGTAGAAGAATGCTAACATGATTACACAGGGTTTAAAATATGCATATTACCATTCAGGGGCGGACATACTGCCTGTGCAGCCGGTTTGGGGGGCCCTTCTTACTTGGCTGGCAGCAGGGGGAGATGAGCGCTTCCATTGTGGAAGCGCTCATCTCTATATTCTTCTGTATCGCCGTCCTCAGGACAGCGATACAGATAGAAGTACTGCGGGGCAGGGGAGGGAGAGGCCTGCCCATTCCTCTGTTAGGCTGCAGGCACTAGCAGGGGTGTAGCTAAAGGCTCATGGGCCCTGGTGCAAGAGTTCAGCTTGGGCCCCCCTTCCCTCGGTGCTTTGTCGCCAGGGACAGGGAAGCACATAGTCTTCATGCTGCCTGAGGAAAAAATTGAAACTGCATCCCCCATGCCAATTTTTTTACCTTACCCCTTCCCTCCAGCCAGAGATGTAACTTTACCAGCATGCGCTTTCTAGAATACTGATGCCTTCTTATGTGGCAGAAGGCCCAGTAGCGCCTGCTACCTCTGCACCCCCTATAGCTACGCCCCTGGGCACTAGGCCTGCAGCCTATCAAAGGCCGGCGCAGGCAGCGCGATGACTTCATCGCACCGCCTGAGATGTACAGCGCGGGACACAGGCCGGAAGATGCCTGCATCGCTTCGCTGAAAGGGGCAAAAAGGTAAGTATATGTGTTTATTGTTTTCATTTACGCTTTACTAAGGGCCCTTTCTGGCACACATGGGGGGGGGGACACTATGGAAGAGGAGAAGCACTATGGGGGCCCTATATATAGGCACTAGGGAGGAGGAGCACTATGGGGGGCCCTGTATATATTGGCTCACATGGGGGAACTATGGAGGTGGAGCACTATGGGGGGGCCCTATAAATACTGGCACACATGGGGGCCCTATGATATATACTGGCACACATGGGAGGCACTATGGAGGGGGGTGAGCACTATGGGTGGGGCCTATATATACTGGCTCACATGGGGGGGTACTATGGAGGAGGAGGAGCACTATGGGGGCCCTATATATACTGGCACACATGGGGGGCCCTATGATATATACTGGCACACATGGGGGCACTATGGAGGGGGTGAGCACTATGGGGGGCCCAATCATATATACTGGCACACATAAGGAGCACTATGGAGAGGGATGAGGACTATGGGGGCCCTATATATACTGGCACACATGGGGGGCACTATGGGGGGCCCTATGATTTATACTGGCACACATGGTGGGCACTATGGTAGAGGGAAGAGGACTATGGGGGGCCGTATATATACTGGCACACATGGGGACTCTATGGAGAAGGAGGGGCACTATGGGATCATCTACTGGGGCCCTATCATATATACTGGCACTATGGAGGGGGATGAGCACTATTGGGGCCCTATCTTGTATAGTGACACACATGGGGGGAACTATGGAGAAGGGGGAGAGGAGCACTAATGGGGTCATTATATAGGGGCATTACACTGGCACACATTATGGCCGCATTTTATACTGACACATTATGTCAGGCACCATGGGGACAAGGGAAGGAGCACTATGGGAGCACTATATAGGAGTATTTTATACTGGCAAAAATTATAAGGTACTATGCGGCTCAACAGGGGGCACTAACAGGGTTTTTTGGGCACACAGTAGTGGGCATTGGCACACATGAAGGCATTATGGGGACATTGGCTCTACTGGGGGCACTAATTATTTCTATTAGGACTTTGGGGAGCACTATTACTGTGGGGGGCACTCTGTCACAGTATCAGCTTAGCACAGTTATTTTTGGGGAACATTATGGTTACACTATTAGTGTCAGGGGCACTATTTCCTGGGTGCAATTATTTTTTAGGGCACTGTGTGCCAATAATTACTGAAGGCGGTAGTATCTGTGTATAACTAGTATTTTCAGGGGGACTGTTCCTGCAGTATAGTTTTGGGCAGCACAGCGAGCACAGTATTGGGGGTGGCAGGATGAGGTGTTCAGAAGGTGGAAGAATGATGGAAAAGTAGGAAACTAAGATGTCTGTCTGTGAAACTCCACAGAGAGAAGAGATGGATGAAAGAAATCATCATGGCGGTCGGTCTGAAAGGAGAAGATGAGGAAAGAGAACATCTACATCTAAGGAGACGTCACTGGATGTACGAGGTATGTGGCGCTGTATTAGGCTACTTTCACATCTGCGTTAGTGATTCTGGCAGGCTGGTCCAGCAGACAACAGCCTGCTGGAATTCACCAGGTCCAGCACTGCTGGATGCAGAATGCCCACTGGCCCCATTGACTATAATGGGGTCCGGCAGAGATCCGGCCACAATCTGGCAAAAATGCTGAGAATCAGCGGGACACAAACCGCTGCATGCCTGAGTCTGTGTCCGGCCAATTCCTTGCATTCTCTGCCAGATTAGGTGGCCGGAGCGTAGCGCTGCATGTGTGAAAGTAGCCTTACCCTGTATGTTTTGTAAGTTTTGTTTCGCTGTATGTAATGTTAGGGCCCCATAGGTTAGGTTGAGAATTTGGCTTGGGGAAGGAAGGGCCCAAGCACATTCTTCGCACAGGGGCCCTCTGCTGTCTGTGTCCGCCCCTGTTACCATTACCTTCCTGTTCATTCAGATAACTGCAGAATTTTTAAGATTTGCAGTTAAGGACAAAAAGGGACAGAAATTCTACATTACCAATTTTCCTGTCTACCATTTGTGATCTCTGCATCTCCAAGACTTTTGAAAAAGGTCATGTCAGAAGTAACTGTGTATCTGGGATTAAATAATAATAATTCCTCATCTAGACGATCCGCTGTTCGTTAAGAACTTCAAAGTGGATCTGAAGGCTCCACTAGGGATACATTTATCCTCATCATCCCAAAAGTTGTACCTTCTGTTGGAGAAAGGGGAGGCCATCTTCAAAAAACCCCAAAATTAGCTTTAAGGAAGTAGACTTCTATAAGACAAGCCATGAAGATCCTGGATTTTATGACTCAATATATTCCAGCTGTGCTATGTGCCCACATGCATTTAAAAGGGATTCTGTCACCACCATTTTGCATATTAAGTTATTTATACCACTGGATTTCTCTTATCATAAGGATCCCCAAATGGTTATTGTTATAGGGCCCAGATGAAGATTTGTGGTGTAAAAATCCTTTTTTATCTACTGTCAATCACTTACATTAAGGGGCCCAAGGGGAGTTGCCCATGGTTGCTGGAGCCCGGGCTCGGCGATTCCGTTGGAGCCCCGGACCGCCCACCTAATTAATATTCACTTCACTGAGTGAAGCTCCGACGCGGCAATTGATGTACTGCGCCTGCGCAGCCCCGGACGGCACACCTAATTAATATTCACTTCACTGAGTCAGTGAAGCTCCGACGCAGCACTGCGCCTGCGCGGGATTACAGCCGCCGCCGGAGCTTCACTGACTCAGTGAAGTGAATATTAATTAGGTGTGCCGTCCGGGGCTGCGCAGGCGCAGTACATCAATTGCCACGTTGGAGCTTCACTCAGTGAAGTGAATATTAATTAGGTGGGCGGTCCGGGGCTCCAACGGAATCGCCGAGCCCGGGCTCCAGCAACCATGGTCAACTCCCCTTGGGCCCCTTAATGTAAGTGATTGACAGTAGATAAAAAAGGATTTTTACACCACAAATCTTCATCTGGGCCCTATAACAATAACCATTTGGGGATCCTTATGATAAGAGAAATCCAGTGGTATAAATAACTTAATATGCAAAATGGTGGTGACAGAATCCCTTTAAGAACCCTTCAAAGGTTAATTCTGGAAAAATGGGGTAATAGGTCTTCCTCACTCGACAAGCAGATACAGTTATCCTAGAAGTTAAAATGTCTCTTTTAGGGCTCATGCACACAAATGTGTGCCAGCCGGGCCCATGCTGCGGACTGTAGATTGAAGTCCACAATACATGGGTACCGACCGTGTGCTCACTGCCTGCAGACGCAGACCCTTTCACTTGAATGGAATCTGCAATCCACATCCGACTGTCTGCACCATAAAAAAGTATTGCATGCACTACTTTTTAGCGGTGCAGAGACAGGGACAATTGGTATATGTCATGCTGACATATCCTAGAATTTTTTATATTTATTTTTTATTTTTACAAATTTTTGCTCTTTCTCTCCTCGCCTCCTTTTTAATACCTTTAATACAATGAGACCTATTGCAAATAATGGCAGAGTGACGCTGTGCCGTTGAATTTATTATGCCTTTTCATATTAGCATCCTTCTAAAATTGTCCTTTATCTGGAGTAGTTGGTGATTAAACAAACACGATGTGAAACAAGTGGCTTGTTGGGAACAGATCTCTGCCTCTTTTTATACACACCTGCATGTTAATGTCAGAAGAAAGAGTGACTTGTTCTCCACAAGCCACCATAAATTATGCATTAATTGTTCAGATGCCTGCCCCTGTTTATACATACACACTCACACAAAAGTGTTAGTGTGTGAGGATAAATGGGGGCTTGTTCTGAAGTTGAACAAGCCTGGAAAAATTATCCCTTTTATATGGGTGCAGCAGCAGTACAGTGTGGATGTGGAAATTAAGGGATATGTACACCTTTGGAGTCATTTTTTAAAATTACATTTAACTTATTTTTGGCTAAAAATCATATTTTCAATTGGCCTTTATTAAAAACATTGAGCTGTTCAGTCACAAAGGGTTAACTGTTTTCTAACTGTGTGACTTGTACTTTCACTTTCACTTTGTACCGTCATCTACCCTTATCTCTAAACTACTAAGAGGTCATAAACACTTATTTAAGCCACATTCTTATCAGTAAGATAATGATTGAGCTTTAGTGAGTGTTTATAAAATGAGAGAGCACAGATAAGAAGTTTGCTTCTCAGATGTTGGAAAAGACAAAAAATCCACAGGTAGCTAGTAGAGCATGTCAGCCCTGTACACAAAAAAGGATTCCATATTGTTAATAAAGACCAATTGAAAAAAAATGATTTTTGCTCAAAATAAGTGTAATGCAATAATTAAAAAAATGCCCCCAAAGGTGTACATACTGTAGCCTTTAAGGTCTAAGGTGTGTAGGGGTAATAGTGGAATGTGGCAGCAATAATACCGGCAGCAGTAGCAGAAAGGCATGAAACAGACAAGGCAGTAGATATGTGTGCAGCTGTGTAGGGTTAGTACAGTAGTACAGTCATGGCCAAAAGTTTTGAGAATGACACAAATATTATATTTTCACATGATCTGCTGCCCTCTGGTTTTTATGTGTGTTTGTCAGATGTTTTTATCACATACAGAAATATAATTGCAATCATATTATGAGTAACAAAAGCTTATATTGACAGAATGAGTTAATGCAGCAAGTCAATATTTGCAGTGTTGACCCTTCTTCTTCAGGACCTCTGCAATTCTCCCTGGCATGCTCTCAATCAACTTCTGGACCAAATCCTGACTGATAGCAGTCCATTCTTGCACAATCAATTCTTGCATTTTGTCAGAATTTTTGTTTTGTTCCCTGAGCCATTTAGTTATCACCTTTGCTTTATGGCAAGGTGCTCCATCATGCTGGAAAAGGCATTGTTGATCGCCAAACTGCTCTTGGACGGTTGGGAGAAGTTGCTCTCGGAGGACATTCTGGTACCATTCTTTATTCATGGCTGTGTTTTTAGGCAAGACTGTGAGAGAGCCAATTCCCTTGGCTGAGAAGCAACCCCACACATGAATGGTTTCAGGATGCTTTACAGTTGGCATGAGACAAGACTGGTGGTAGCGCTCACCTCGTCTTCTCTGAATAAGCTGCTTTCCAGATGTCCCAAACAATCGAAAAGGGGATTCATCAGAGAAAATGACTTTACCCCAGTCCTCAGCAGTCCACTCCCTGTACCTTTTGCAGAATAGCAGTCTGTCCCTGATGTTTTTTCTGGAGAGAAGTGGCTTCTTTGCTGCCCTCCTTGAGACCAGGCCTTGCTCCAAGAGTCTCCGCCCCACAGTGCGTGCAGATGCACTCACACCTGCCTGCTGCCATTCCTGAGCAAGCTCTGCACTGCTGGTAGCCCGATCCCGCAGCTGAAACACTTTTAAGAGACGGTCCTGGCGCTTGCTGGTCTTTCTTGGGCGCCCTGGAGCCTTTTTGGCAACAATGGAACCTCTCTCCTTGAAGTTGTTGATGATGCGATAGATTGTTGACTGAGGTGCAATCTTTCTAGCTGCGATACTCTTCCCTGTTAGGCCATTTTTGTGCAGTGCAATGATGACTGCATGTGTTTCTTTAGAGATAACCATGGTTAACAGAAGAGAAACAATGATGCCAAGCACCAGCCTCCTTTTAAAGTGTCCAGTGGTGTCATTCTTACTTAATCATGACAGATTGATCTCCAGCCCTGTCCTCATCAACACCCACACCTGTGTTAATGGAGCAATCACTGAAACGATGTTAGCTGGTCCTTTTAAGGCAGGGCTGCAATGATGTTGAAATGTGTTTTGGGGGATAAAGTTCATTTTCTAGGCAAATATTGACTTTGCAAGTAATTGCTGTTAAGCTGATCACTCTTTATAACATTCTGGAGTATATGCAAATTGACATGACAGTAGACTTTGTAAAAATTAATATTTGTATCATTCTCAAAACTTTTGGCCATGACTTTAGTAGTTATGGCTGTGTAGGGGTAATTGTAATGGCAGCAGGGGTAAAGGGAGTGGCAGTAGGAGTATTAGCAGCAGGGAACATCAGATGTGGTGATGGCAGCAGTAGCCCTATGGTGGTACGGAACATAATGGTAGGCAGGCAAACAGAGCCAGTGGCATTCTATTGTTAGTGATAAATAGCCACCATTAGCAAAAAGCAGATCTAATTACTGTATCGGCTTCAGATGGTGGTGTGTGAAAATCTTCAAGGATTCTTTTCTGATTCATTTTGACAAGTGATGGTTTATACACTTGCCATGCTGAAAACCCTCTCTGAAATGACATTGGAGGCTGAACAAGACAGCACAGTGAGAGCAAACTGAGCTAGTTGTGTCAAATGACCCAGTCTGCCTGCTCAAAATTCTATGGGTTCATGGAACAGGGTATGTGCCAGGGAAAGGCCACAGTCATTAATAAAATGAGACTATTTTAAGCAACTTTTTATACATATACAGCAGAATTACATTTTGGTTATGGCATGCACCTGCGCCACATTTCAAAAAAGAGAAAACTTTTACAAACAGCCAGAAGTACAACTGCTATACAGAAGAATAAAATTTAGACAAAGGCTCAGAACTGTGCAACATGTCTAAAAGTAGACAATTTTCACAGCTATCCAGAAGTACTAATGCCATACAACAGAATTAAATTTGGGTTCCACATTTCCATAATAATGAGACAATTTGTATGGACACCTACCCTAGCAAAAAAATCCAACTTATGGCATACAGAAGAATGACATTTTTGAAAAGAATTACATTTTGGGGAAGGCACAGTGTTGTGCCACTACAGACATCTGATCAAAAGTCCAACCAATGGAATATGGCAAAATACAGAAGAATTACATTTTTGAAAATAATTAAATATTAGGGAAGACGCAGAACTGCACCACTGTGGGCATCAGGCTATAAGTCTTACCAATGGAATATGGATAAAACTGAGGATGATGGCATAGAGGAGAATTACATTTTGGGGAAGGGGCAGAACTGCACCACATTTACCACAACTCAGTGGTATGGTAGCTATTAGTGATGATCGAGCACCCTGATGTTCGGGTGCTCGGGTGCTCTGGCCAAACACTAGGTGGTGCTCGAGTGCTCGGCCGAGCACCCGAGTATAATGGAAGTCAATGGGAGAAGACCGGGCACCCCCTGCTCTGCAGAGGGGAGGGTGTCTGGTCCATAGGGAAATGTCAGAAAATGGTGGAAACACCACAGAAATGGTTAGGAAACAGCATGGGGAGGATGTCTGGATGCACCTTGGACTCCAAAGTTGCTGATATTCACGATCATGGCCGACTATTACGCCACTTTTACGGAATGACAAAAATACCCCCAAAAAACCCAAGATAACATCGATTTTACAGGAAATATTGTTATGAAACATAGATTTACTTGTACGTTAAGTGCAAGTGCTGCCAAAAATTACACGGTAGAGGCACTCCCATACAACCGGTATACAGTGCCTTGCGAAAGTATTCGGCCCTCTGGAACTTTTCAACCTTTTGCCACATTTCAGGCTTCAAACAAAGATATAACATTTAAAATTTTTGGTTAAGCATCAACAACAAGTGGGTCACAATTGTGAAGTGGAACGAAATTTATTGGATTATTTAAACTTTTTTGTAATAATAAAACTGAAAAGTGGGGCGTGCAAAATTATTCGGCCCCCTTGCATTAATACTTTGTTGCGCCACCTTTTGCTGCGATTACAGCTGCAAGTCGCTTGGGGTATGTCTCTATCAGTTTTGAACATCTAGAGACTGAAATTCTTGCCCATTCTTCCTTGCAAAACAGCTCGAGCTCTTTGAGGTTGGATGGAGAGCGTTTGTGAACAGCAGTTTTCAGCTCTTTCCACATATTCTCAATTGGATTCAGGTCTGGACTTTGACTTGGCCATTCTAAGACCTGGATATGTTTATTTTTGAACCATTCCATTGTAGATTTTGCTTTATGTTTGGGATCATTGTCTTGTTGGAAGATAAATCTCCGTCCTAGTCTCAGGTCTTTTGCAGACTCCAACAGGTTTTCTTTCCAGAATGGTCCTGTATTTGGCTCCATCCATCTTCCCATCAATTTTAACCATCTTCCCTGTGCCTGCTGATGAAAAGCAGGCCCAAATCATGATGCTGCCACCAACATGTTTGACAGTGGGGATGTGTGTTCAGGGTGATGAGCTGTGTTGCTTTTATGCCAAACATATCATTTTTAGAGATGAGCGAACGTGCTCGTAACGAGCATTGTACCGCTCGGCTCCCCTGCGCTCGCATGGGGCGCAGGGCAGCCGCTTTCCGTCCTCCTCACCCGATGGAAGCGGCTGCCTGCGCCCATGCGAGCGCAGGGGAGCCGAGCGGTACAGTGCTCGTTACGAGCACGTTTGCTCATCTCTAATCATTTTGCATTGTTTGCAAAAAGTTCAATTTTGGTTTCATCTGACCAGAGAACCTTCTTTCACGTGTTTGGTGTGTCTCCCAGGTGGCTTGTGGCAAACTGTAAACGAGACTTTTTATGGATATCTTTAAGAAATGGCTTTCTTCTTGCCACTCTTCCATAAAGGCCAGATTTGTGAAGTGTTGGACTGATTGTTGTCCTATGGACAGACTCTCCCACCTCAGCTGTCGATCTCTGCAGTTCATCCATAGTGATCATGGGCCTCTTGGCTGCATCTCTGATGAGTCTTCTCCTTGTTTGAGATGAAAGTTTAGAGGGACAGCCGGGTCTTGGTAGATTTGCAGTGGTCTGATACTCCTTCCATTTCAATATGATCGCTTGCACAGTGCTCCTTGGGATGTTTAAAGCTTGGGAAATCTTTTGGTATCCAAATCCGGCTTTAAACTTCTCCACAACAGTATCGCAGACCTACCTGGTGTGTTCCTTGGTCTTCATGATACAGAACCCTGAGACTATCACAGAGCAGGTGCATTTATACGGAGACTTGATTACACAAAGGTGAATTCTATTTATCTTCATCAGTCATTTAGGACAACATTGGATCATTCAGAGATCCTCAATGAACTTCTGGAGTGAGTTTTCTGAACTGAAAGTAAATGGGCTGAATAATTTTGCACGCCACACTTTTCAGTTTTATTATTACAAAAAAAGTTTAAATGATCCAATAAATTTCGTTCCACTTCACAATTGTGACCCACTTGTTGTTGATTCTTCACCAAAAATGTAAAATGTTATATCTTTTTGTTTGAAGTCTGAAATGTGGCAAAAGGTTGAAAAGTTCCAGGGGGCCGAATACTTTCGCAAGGCACTGTATCTTATAAAGGAGGGCCTCATTCACATTGTGGTATAATTGTGGGACTCTGACACTCATAAAGCCTATGCACTAAGTGAAAGGGCTGCCAAAAATTACAAGGAACAGGCAATCCAATACACCCTTTATTACACATAAATGAGGGCATCATACACACCCTTGAAAAATGATGATTGATGGCCTGCTGCTGACACTCAAAAACAATAGGGGTGACTCTCTGCTGCCGAGCTGACTGTCCAAAAAATTTAAGCAACACATGCTGCTGCCACCGCACCGCTAAGAGTCGCTGACGACTGTTTCTTTTTTCGCTATCAGCCGCGGGAGGCCGGTGCCCCCCCCAGCGGCGTGTGCCACTTCGGCCCGTTCCACTCTCGCTCTCCGCGGGTAATTCCAGGTTCCAATTGTGTTTATCTCAGTTGCTGTACTTTAAAAGCTCAAAGTTTGATCTTAGGATCGAGATGGCTGTCTGCAGGGAGGTGAGCTACCACCTGTTGGAGCCCCTGCCTCTCGGCGCCTCCCCGATGCTGTTCGTTCTGTGTCCTGGGAGGCCGGAATCGATTACTTAAAAAATTTGAGTGTTCAAACCAAGCCGGGTCGACTCAATACTTGAGCTCTGAATAATGGAATCAGACTCCATGCTGCTGCCACCGCACTTTATCAAACTGTCCCAAATTTAAGTTTGACACTCTGCTGCCGAGCTGACCGTAAAAAAAATTTAAGGGACACATGCTGATACCACCGCACTTTATCAAACTGTCCCAAATTTAAGGGTGACACGCTGATGCCAAGCTGACCGTCGAAAAAATGATATTCTTGATGTGACATTCTGCTGAAGAGCAGACCGTTAAAAATATTTAAATGTGACACGCTAATGCCGAGCTGACCGTCCCAAAAAATAATATTCTTGATGTGACATTCTGCTGAAGAGCAGACCGTTAAAAATATTTAAATGTGACACGCTAATGCCAAGCTGACCGTCCAAAAAATTATATTTGTCATGTTACATTCCGCAGAAGAGTAGACCGTTAAAAATATTTAAATGTGACACGCTAATGCCGAGCTGACCGTCCAAAAAAATGATATTCTTGATGTGACATTCCGCTGAAGAGCAGACCGTTAAAAATATTTAAATGTGACACGCTAATGCCGAGCTGACCGTTCCAAAAAATGATATTCTTGATGTGACATTCCGCTGAAGAGCAGACCATTTAAAATATTTAAATGTGACACGCTAATGTCGAGCAGACCGTCTCAAAAAAATTATATTTGTCATGTGACATTCCGCAGAAGAGTAGACCGTGAAAAATATTTAAATGTGACACGCTAATGCCGAGCTGACCGTCCAAAAAAATGATATTCTTGATGTGAATTCCGCTGAAGAGCAGGACCATTTAAAATATTTAAATGTGACACGCTAATGTCGAGCAGACCGTCCAAAAAAGATATTCTTGATGTGACATTCCGCTGAAGAGCAGACCGTTAAAAAATATTTAAATGTGACACGCTAACGCTAGCTGACCATCCAGAAACATTATATTCTTGATGTGACATTCCGCTGAAGAGCAGACCGTTAAAAATATTTAAAAGTGACACGCTAATGCCGAGCTGACCATCCAAAAAAATGATATTCTTGATGTGACATTCCGCTGAAGAGCAGACCATTTAAAATATTTAAATGTGACACGCTAATGTCGAGCAGACCGTCCAAAAAAATTATATTTGTCATGTGACATTGCCGCTGAAGAGCAGACCGTTAAAAATATTTAAATGTGACACGCTAATGCCGAGCTGACCGTCCAAAAAAATGATATTCTTGATGTGACATTCCGCTGAAGAGCAGACCATTTAAAATATCTTAAATGTGACACGCTAATGTCGAGCAGACCGTCCAAAAAGATATTCTTGATGTGACATTCCGCTGAAGAGCAGACCGTTAAAAATATTTAAATGTGACACGCTAACGCCTAGCTGACCATCCAGAAACATTATATTCTTGATGTGACATTCCGCTGAAGAGCAGACCATTAAAAATTGTCAAGTGTGAACACTAATGCCGAGCTGACCGTCCAAAAAATTAAGGTGACACTCTGCTGCCGACCTTATAGAAAAAAAAAATAAAGGGAGACATGCCGCTTAGCTGATCGTCTGAAACATTAGAAGTGACATGTAGCAGAGCTGAGCATGTAAAACATTATGGTTGAGTGCCTGCTGGTGAGCTAACAGGCCAAAAAAATTATGTTGCAGGCCCAGCAGGTGGAGCTGAGCGGCTTACAAATTTGGGTGCAGGCCCAGCTGGTGAGCTAAGCGTGTAAAACATTATGGTTGAGTGCCTGCTGATGAGCTAACAGGCCCAAAAATTATCGTTGCAGGCCCAGCTGGTGAGCTGAGCGGCTAACAATTTCGGGTGCAGGCCCAGCTGGTGGACTTCTAGGCAGCCTAATAAGCAGTTTTATATGATGGAGGAAGAGGACGAGAAGAGGAAGGGGTACATGATAATACAGTGTATTCAATAACACCCTAAAAGCCAGATTTAAGGTTCCTTCATGTTAAGCCGCATTCCTCTGGTGGAGTACAGAGTCAGGGGCAATCCAGGCCTTGTTCATTTTGATAAGCGTCAACCTGTCAGCATTGTCAGTTGACAGGCGGATGCGCTTATCAGTAATTATGCCCCCAGCGGCACTAAAT
>ONZH01014816.1:0-21552 GCA_900303285.1 Rhinella marina | reverse complement strand
TTTTTTTTGTATTTTTTGTTTTTTTGGGAACGTGACGTGCAGAAACTATCATAGAGCTAACTGACACCCTACTGACGGTAGCTATTTAGACTGCGACCCAGACAAATGTCGCACAGAGATTTTTGGGATCAAGCCATACACGTGACAGGCAGCAAATGACTTGGTTGTATTCGGTGACATACAGAAAGTGTCACCTGGACAGAAAATAGTGAGTGTACTGAACTGTGACACACAGAATGGTTCCACACTGCTGTGTGCAATGGATTTGTATCACTGAGATATAACATAAAAAAATAAAAGGGGGTTATATATGGCAATAGCTGTACTACTAGTTCCAGCCAGCCAAGTGACAAAAAAAAAATGTCTTCTAGCCCTTAGAAGGGCTGTTGGGTTCTTTGTGGGTGATCCCTGCCTAACAGACAACTAAATGCAGGCCCTAACACTGTCCCTGAAAGGCAGCAGCTCTGTCCCTAACGACATCCAGACGGCATTTGAGCCGAGCACCGCGGCCAGTCGGTAGTATATTCCAGGGTCACCTGATTAGCCAACAAACCCCTGCTATCGACATGTAAGGGCCCCACGTGATGCTGGGTGGTACGCAGAGTCTCCTGGCTTGTGATTGGCTGTGTTTTTAGGCGCCAAAAAAGCACGATGCGGAAGTTGCCATTTCCTCGAGCATGGCGAGATACTCGTCCGAGCAACGAGTACCCTAATGCTCGAACGAGCACCAAGCTCGGACGAGCATGCTCGCTCATCTCTAATCAAAACCCATTTGGATCTTGAAGATTTGGATCCAGTGGGCTTGATGTCTATAAAGTGCATTGTAATAGTCATCTATTGCAATGCACTGTATCAGTGTTAGGCTACATTCACACATCCGTATGTGTGCACATCCTGGAAAACGGTCAGTTTTTTGCGGATCCGTTGTTCTGCAAAAAGCTCAGTTTTTCCAGGACATCCGTTCCATCTTTCCGTAAAAAACGGAAAGGATATATCCATATGTCATCAGTTTTTTTGCGGATCTGCAAAAAACGGAAGGATAAATAACATCTTTTTTTTTTCACCCCTCCTGGAACGGAATCCGCAAATACTGATGACATGCGGATGCCTTTCCGCATGTCTTCCGCATTTTTTGCGGATCCATAGACTTTCATTGTGCTACGGACCGCAATTCGGGAGAAAAGTAGGACAGGAGGATTTCTGTTTGCGGATCCGCAAAACGGAACGGAACAGATTAACGGATGCGGACAACATACGGTGCAATATGTCGCAGATTATCAGGACCCATTGAAATGAATGGATCCGCAAAATATCCGCAAAAACTGTCCGCAATTGCGGAACGGATGCGGATAGATTGTGGATGTTTTAAACGGATGTGTGAATGTAGCCTTAGGCTGATAAGACCCTGAGGGTCTAATCAGCCTTAGGTACATGGCACCCAGGACGCTTTTGTAAAGCGTCCGGTTGCCATGGTAACCATCGGGCCGCTACCATTGCAGCAGCGGCGGCCCGATAGCAGAGAGAGGGAGCTCCCTCCTTCTTAACCCCATGGATGCTGCGGGCGGCTACTGACCGCAGCATCTATGGGGTTAAACAGCTGAAATCGGTGCCAGCACCGATTTCAGCTGTAGCAGCAGAGTGTGAGCTGTAATTACAGCTCACACTCTCTGCTGATGGCAGCGGCTCCGATCGTGAGCTGCTGCCATCATATAATACAGCGCAGGAGGGGGCAGAACCGGGGCAACGGAGGCACGAGGGGGGCACTACAAGGGGGGGGGGGGGGGGGGCACAGGCATCTTACCTGGTTTCAGGCTGCGATCTCCAGAGTGGAGATCTCAGCCTGAAACCGGCATTTTAGCACTGAAGCGCTCCGATTGGTTAGTCTGCAGAGACTAACCAATCGGAGCGCTTGCTGGCAAGAGACCACTCTGATTGGTCCCTTGCCGGCTTCCCCGAGGTCTCTGCTCTCCGGGAGAGCGGAGACTCCGGGGCTGTGACACTTTATAGTGTCACAGTCCCGGTAAGCAGTTTGGACGTAACTGCACGTCCAAATGCCGCAACTTACTTGCACTTTGGACGTACAGTTACGTCCAAATGCTCCAAGGGGTTAACAAGCAACATTATTGAAATAAAGTAAACTATAAATATTTTGTGGTCTATTGTATTCTAATATTTGCATATTTCAATTATACATAACACGTGACTGGATATATTTGTGCTTTACTTGTGCTTCAGCCCATTTGTCTAGGGTTTAGTGGGAGTACCATAGGCATTGTTGGCCTCAGGTTGCATGATGACCTGTACTATACTGCCTGTTGTTGCCCCCTCCCTTATAGACTACTAGATAATGTCCAAATAGTACAATCACATAGTGTACAAATGATCATACCATACACTTCCTAAATAACAATGCCATGCAATAGCTTAAATTACACCATTAGAATTTTTTTTTTTATTATTATTCATTTTGAGTTTGATTTTAAAACATTGCTCGGCAGATTCAGTTTGGGTAAAAATAAATATGACCTAAATAGAAAATGCTCAAATTGCCCTGAAAAGTCATGTATAACACTCTGGGGACTTCTAGGACTATATCCAATCCCTTTCAAGCTCTTTATTGCCAAGACAGCATTATTAATGACAGTGACATATATGGCAATGGATAAATGCATGTTTGCCAGTGATAACAAACAGCCTGTTTAAAAACATTTTTGCACTGTCGGATTTGTTAATCCAAGACTGCATAAACTGCACTGATAATCTCTTTTCAGGGAAGATGTCTGTTGGTGTTTGTACACACATGGAGGTATTGGAAGAAGTAGTGACTGGTTGTTTTTAACAAGGTTTCCAAAAATGATTCATTTTGGGCAGTAGAAACGGGTCTGGTGTTATTTTATAGAAACTATATTTTGTCAAAGTGACAAAGTAATGGCTTTTTACAAAAGCTCTAAAAAAATATGCCTTTTTTGGGAACAGTTTCAGGTTTGCCATATTTTACAGGGTAGGGTTTCCAGCAGCCGCAATAAAGTACATATGGATATATGCACAAAGTAGAAGAATTTGTATCTAAATTTGCACAAAGGTGCTATAATCTGTTTGTCTACCCATGTACAGACTTTTGCCAGATTCCCGGATTCTGAATCTCTGCCACCTGACCTGACCTGACCTACGACTCTTCCCTGTATTGACCCTTTGCTGCCTGCTCTAACCTTTGGACTGTTTCACTCATTTGCACAAACTCTGCCTGCCCTGATATCGGCCTACTACTGATTTTGAGTCTTGCCTTAAAAGCGTTTGAACATAGTCCTATGCCACCTCAGTGTGTCATAAATGTCTTTTCTGGGGAATTGGAGTACTTTTGATTCAGGTAGAATCTCTGTTTATAAGAATAATATTTTGTACATGAGATAAAACAAGGAAATATTTTGAGTTGCACAAACATCAAGCTAATAGATAATGGACACTTATGTGAATCAACTGTGTTCTTGTAACTATAAAAGAGCTAAGTTCTTCAAAATTTGCTTTGGCTGCTTTGCTGAGTTAAAAAAAAAAGATATTGCTTTGTGACAAATTACTTTGTCACGAATCACATTCCCCTCAGATGCCACGTTCAGCCCTGATAGCGGAATATTTTAGGGGTTGATTAGTAAAAAAAACTAAAAATTGTACTTACCTTATCCATTTCAGCACATTTTTACCGCCATGGTACTCTTGCCTAAAGATCCATTTCACTTAGTGTGTGATGACATAATCATGCTGACCGGCGTACGTCACCGCACACAACATTTTCCATGGAGTCTTCAAGCATGATGGTCGTGGAGACCGCTTTGCAGTCAATTGGATGAGGTGAGTATGATTTTTTAAAATTTTTACTTCCATTTCAGGGAAAATTGAGTTGTTATCACAAAGCATGAGGAAAATTGGCTTTGCGGCAAATTGCATTTTCCCTGAAATTCAAATCAAAGAACCAGCGTATGAATCATATAAAAAGCAAAAATAGCATGGAACTCATCATATCATGGAATACTTTCTTTCGTATTGTGCAAAGACAGGAGGTCATGAAATGGCCGTAGGCCACCTGCATTCACATCATTTTTTTTTTATCCTGACCTGTCTTTGCATCATATGAAATAAAATACTCTACGATATGGTGAGTGCCATGTGATTTATAATACATATTCCCTTTTACCATAGCACAAAAGTTTGCAAACAATATTTAAGTCACAGAAAACCCTTTTAATGTGGCAGGTACAGGCTGTGTAATACAGTTTACAACCACAATTACTGGAACTGGAGGTAACTCTGATCCTATAATTTAACCCCCTAGATTCCATGGTGAATAATGACTTTGGCATCTCGGAGGTTATACAGAGAGAGGGGGCACCCTCTGATTGGACTCTCCACTAAAATTTATGGGGTTCCAATCAGTTACTATGATAGCCTGTAGAAAGGTAGTAAAAATCCCATAGACTGAAATAGTATATTATTGCAATCTATAGTCTAAGCAGGCAGAGAACTGCATGCTTAACCCCTTCAACCCCGGGGCTGTTTTCACCTTCCTGACCAGGCCATTTTTTGCAAATCTGACATATGTCACTTTATGTGGTAATAACTTTGGAACGCTTTTACTTATCCAAGCCATTCTGAGATTGTTTTCTAGTCACATATTGTGCTTCACGACAGTAGTAAATTTGTGGCAAAATATTTCATTTTTATTTATAAAAAAACCCCAAATTTACCAAAAAATTGGAAAAATTTCCAAATTTGCTAATTTAAATTTCTCTACTTTCAAAATATATAGTAATACCTCCAAAATAGTTATTATTTTACATTCCCCATATGTCTTCTTTATGTTGGCATCATTTTATAAATGTCATTTTACTTTTTTGGGACGTTAGAAGGCTTAGAAGTTTAGAAGCCATTTTTCAAATTTTCAACAAAATTTCCAAAACCATTTTTTTAAGCACCAATTCAGATATAAAGTGATTTTGAGTGGCTTACGTAATAGAAACCACCCATAAATGACCCCATTTTAGAAACGACACCCCTCAAATTATAAAAAACTGCTGTTACAAACTTTGTTAACCCTTGAGGTGTTCCACAAGAATTAATGGAAAATGGAGGTGAAATTTCAAAATTTCACTTTTTTGGTAGATTATTCATGTTAATAATTTTATTCTTGCAAAACAGCAAAGGTTAACAGCAAACTAAACCTCAATATACATTACTCTGATTCTGCAGTTAACAGAAATACCCCATATGTGGTGGTAAACGTCTCTATGGGTTTGTGGCAGTGGTCAGAAGGAAAGGAGCGCCATACGGATTTTGGAGGCAGATTTTGCTAGAATGGTTTTTAGGCACCATTTTGTAATTGAGAGACCCTGACGTAACCCTACAGTGGAAACCCTCAAAAAGTGACCCCATTTTGGAAACTACACCCTTCAAAGAATATATTAAGGGGGGTACTGGCCACTTTGACCCCCTTAGTGTTTTATGGAATTTGGAAACACTTGGCTGTAAAAATGAAAAGTTTAATTTCTTCCAATAAAATGTTGCATTAGCCTCAAATTTTTCATTTTAGCAAGGGGTAAAAGGAGAAAAGCACCCCATAATTTGTTCCCCATTTTCTTCTGAATACGGCAACACCCCATATGTGGTGGTAAACTGCTGTGGGGGCACATGGCAGGACTCAGAACAGAAGGAGCGCCATATGGATTTTGCAGCACAGATTTTGATGGATTGGTTTGCGGGAGCGATTGATTTATTGTCTTATGTGGGGGCTCATTTTTTGCGGGATGAGGTAATGTTTTTATTGGTACCATTTTGGGGTACATAAGACTTTTTGATCGCCTGCTATTACATTTTTTGTGAGGAAAGATGAAAAAATGGCTGTTCTGGCATAGTTTTTTAAAAACATTTTTTACAACATTCATCTGGGGGGCCATCTCATGTAATATTTTTATAGAGCAGGTTTTTATGGACGCGGCGATACCCAATATGTTTTTATTTTTGGAAAGTTTTACACATTAGATGCTTTTTTGAACAGAATAAAATCTTTTTTTTTTGTGTTGCTATTTTCTGAGAGCCATATTTTTTTTTAATTTTTGGGCGATTGTCTCAGGTAGGGTCTACATTTCTGCGGGACGAGATGACGGTTTGATTGGTACCATTTTGGGGTAAATACGCCTTTTTGATCGCCTGCTATTACACTTTTTGTAAGGGAAAGTGACCAAAAAAAGGCTGTTTTGGCACAGTTTTTTTTTTTTTACTGCGTTCACCTGGCGCGGTGGATCATGTCATATTTTTATAGAGCCGGTCGATACGGACGCGGCGATACCTAATATGTCTATTTTTATTTTTTTCACTATTTTTTACAATTTTTTTTATATTATTTTGTCAAACATTTTTATTTTTGGAAAGTTTTACACATTAGATGCATTTTTGAACAGAATAAAATCTTTTTTTTGTGTTGCTATTTTCTGAGAGCCATATTTTTTTTTATTTTGTGGGTGATTGTCTCAGGTAGGGTCTACATTTCTGCGGGACAAGATGACGGTTTGATTGGTACCATTTTGGGGTAAATACGCCTTTTTAATCGCCTGCTATTACACTTTTTGTGAGGCAAGGTGAAAAAAAATGGCTGTTATGGCATAGTTTTTTTTTTTTAATTTTTTTTACAGCATTCACCTAGGGGGCCATCTCATGTAATATTTTTATAGAGCAGGTTGTTACGGACGCGGCGATACCCAATATGTCAAACATTTTTATTTTTGGAAAGTTTTACACATTAGATGCTTTTTTGAACAGAATAAAATCTTTTTTTTGTGTTGCTATTTTCTGAGAGCCATATTTTTTTAATTTTTGGGCGATTGTCTCAGGTAGGGTCTACATTTCTGCGGGACGAGATGACGGTTTGATTGGTACCATTTTGGGGTAAATAGGCCTTTTTGATCGCCTGCTATTACACTTTTTGTAAGGGAAGGTGACCAAAAAAAGGCTGTTTTGGCACAGTTTTTTTTTTTTTTACTGCGTTCACCTGGCGGGGTGGATCATGTCATATTTTTATAGAGCCGGTCGATACAGACGCGGTGATACCTAATATGTCTATTTTTATTTTTTTCACTATTTTTTACAATTTTTTTTTATATTATTTTGTGAAAAGGACGCTTTTTTTTGGAACTTGAACCTTTTTTTTGTAAAACTTTATTTTTTCACTTTTTTTCACTTTCTTTTTTTACACGTTTTTAACTTTTGGGGTCTGATCCCCTTTACAATGCATTACAATACTTCTGTATTGTAATGCATTGGCTGGAAGTGTATTACACACAGTAATACACTTCCAGCTTACTGCCTGTGAGATCCAGGGGGCTGGATCTCACAGGCTTCCGTAGATAGCAGCTGAATTCCTAAGGAAGGCATCCGGCTGCTATCTAAGCCATCAGTTCCTCGTCACAGCAGCACGGGGACCCGATGGACACCCCCTCCGACCGCCTGCATCGCATGTGCCGTGGTCAGCGCTGACCGCGGCACATGATAGGTTAATACGTACGCAGCAGGGGTCCGGCTACTGGGAACAGCCGGCCCCCCACAGTTGATCGGACGGGCGCAGCTCCTGCACCCGCCCTATCAGCGCGCCGTAGTACTACGGCGCTGGTCGTGAACTTACTTCCCGCAGTGCCGTACATGTCGGGTAGGGGTTAAATCCCCTAAGGGTACTAAAAATTACAGTTAAAAAAAGTTTTAAAAAATATAATAAACAAAAATACTTAAAAAATAAATCAGCCTCATTTTTCAATCTAACATATAAAAATAAATAGTAAAAAATAAATATATTTGGAATAGCTGCTTCCAAAAATGTGAAAAAAATATATATCTATGCTTAACATTTTTAGTCACCTTGACCACTCAAAAATTAATAAAAAAGTAAAACATGAAAACCTGTATGTACCCCAAAATGCTACTAATAGAAACTACAGCTCACCCTTCCAAAAAGCAAGTACTCACTCTGTACACAAAAATATATTAAAAAGTTATGGGTGTCAGAATATTGAGATATAGAGAAAATCTAATATATAAAGCTGAGTGTATGTGTGTGTGTGTGTGTGTCCACTAAAGGAATCCGCACCGCTGCAGCTACAATCACAAAATTTGGCACACATGTACATCAGGTGTCCGGGAAGGTTTTAGAACAGTTTTCAGCTCTCCAGGACGTACCGTTCCTGAGATATTCCCAAAACATGCATTAGCCAATAGGAACCTGGTCACATGACCCTTATCAGCCAATAGAAGCTCACAGGCAGCCTCCACACACAACAGGCTTCCATGACAACCTAGCCAGTTCACTGCTGTAGGTCTGCTTTAAAGAGGCTTTGGATGAGACTGTTAAAGAGGTATTCTGGTTACCATAAATATACCTTATGTTTTACATTAATTCATCATCAATCATTACCTCATATAATGTAAATGTCACATATTTACTGTTCAGTAGTAATAAGAGATGTATTCTTCTACTGCTACTCACTCTGTTTACTCCTAAATTACCAAGGCATCAACCTGTGATTCAAAAGAAAGATTTAAAAGCCCTACCTCCAGGTCCAACTAAGTCACGCCCCTGACCCGGTCAGGCCACGCCCCCTCTCACTCTGCAGCTGACAGGGATTGCAAAAATAAAGGTTAAAATCACCTTCTGTCGCTGCAGGGGTGGGGGGAGGGTGACTTTCTCCCTGCAGCTCATTGCTCAGACTGCACAGTGCTGCTGTGTGAGAGTGGGGTGTTCAAAAGGACATCCCTGTGTCCATCAAGGCCTTGCGCATGACAGAATTTAATCGTGTGGCTTCATGGGGATGGGGGCTTCTGCACGTTTGAGGGAATGGTCGGTGAGGTCTGGCTTTCTGGGTTGAAGACAGTGTCCACTCTAGCTGCTGTGGAGGTCACAGATTAGATTAAATATACCCGGGCGAAGCCAGGTCTTTCAGCTAGTGTATATATAAATTTGGTATCTCCATAAATGAACTGACCTGAAAAATATGTCATTTTTATTACACAGTGAATTCTATAAAAGTAAACCCCCAATCCTAAAATTGGTCTGAGCTGTTCCTAGGCCATGTGACCAATGAATGTGACATCACTGGCCTAGGAAGAGATTGCAGTATTCATCTAAGGCCTCTTCAAACTGGTAATCATCGGGGTGCTGAAAGTTGGACCCCTGTGATTAGATATTGATCACCTATCCTGAGGGTGGACCATCAATTCCAAATTCCCGGACAACACATATCTCCTTATTTTTCAACATTTTAGGCTTTTTATGAGTGCCATAGACATAATACACTTATTAACCCACAGTTTCATTGCACCCAAAAAAAGAGCAATGGAGCTGAGTGATAGATTTTGCTATCTCAGCTGCCCTTGTTAGAGCATGCTTTAAGGTAACTTTAGATGGGATGACAGAGCAGCAGATTATCGAGAAAGAAGCGTTCCTTCTCAATAATTTGCTGTTCGTTGGTGTAGGAGACAAGTGCATTCACATGCAGCGACCTCCTCTAGAGTATGGGGAAGAGTGATCACTAATGCCATCGCTCTTCCCCACACTGACTCGTTGTTTACCGCCAGCAGATCATGTTTATAAAGCACTAGCTGAAGGACTCGGCTTCGCCCGGGTATATTTAATTTATTTCTTTTACTGTTAGTGTGTGTGTGTCGTTAAAAGATATTGAGAGTGACCTCTACAGTGCCTGTCCCTTTAACAGTGACCTCTACAGCGGCCAGCCCCTTTAACAGTGACCTCTACAGCGACCCGCCCCTTTAACAGAGACCTCTACAGCAGTCCGTCCCTTTAACAGTGACCTCTACAGCGGCCTGCCCCTTTAACAGTGACCTCTACAGCTGCCCGCCCCTTAAACAGTGACCTCTACAGCAGCCCGCCCTTTAACAGTGACCTCTACAGCAGCCCGCCCCTTTAACAGTGATCTCTACAGCAGCCTGCCCCTTCAACAGTGACCTCTACAGCAGCCTGCCCCTTTAACAGTGACCTCTACAGCTGTCCACCCCTTTAACAGTGACCTCTACAGAAGTCCGCCCCTTTAACTGTGACCTCCACAGCAGCTTGAGTGGCCACTGTCTTCACCCCAGAAAGCCAGGCCTCACCGGCCATTCCCCCAAACGTGAAACAGTGCCCCCAGTTCCCATGAAGACACATCACTAAACATGAGGCCACGCCCCCCTGGCTCCGTGAAGACATGGAGGAGAAGCTGTGTGAGCTACTGAAAGGGTGGACATCCCTGTGTCTGTTCAGGCACTGTGACGGACGGAGAACAGGTAGCCAGAAAACTGGACTGTCCAGCCTAAAGCCGGACATCTGACCACCCTAAAACCAGCCTGCCCCTAGGGTGGCCAAAGGTCTTGTTTTAGGCTGGACGGTCTGGCTTTCAGACTCCCTGTCCTCTGTCATGCGCAGGGCCTGGATGGACACAGCAGCAGCACTCTCAGCAGCACTGTGCAGTCTGAGCAATGAGCTGCAGGGAGAAAGTCACCCTCCCCCCACCCCTGCAGCTGACAGAAGGTGATTTTTACCAATATTTTTAATCCCGGTGAAATGCAGCATGGAAGGGGCGTGGCCTGAGTCAGGGGCGTGATTTAGTGGAATCTGGGGGTGGTGCTTTTAAGTCCTTCTTTTGACGGTGGCCAGAATTACCGGTCGATGCCATAGTAATTTAGGAGGAAGGTGAGTAGCAGTGGAAGAAAACATCTTTTATTACTACTGAACAGTAAATATGTAAAATTTACATTATATGAGGTAATGATTAGAGATGAGCGAGTAGTGAAATATTCGAAAGTTCGAAATTCGATTCGAATAGACCGCGAAATTCGACTTTTCGACCGAATATCGAATCCCATTAAAGTCTATAGGGAAAAAATGCTCGCCACTTGGAAATCTCAATTCGACCACTTGGAGGTCACCAAGTCCACCCTGAAACCTCAGAAAAGGATGCCAACACTGCTGGAATGCAACTGGGACAGCAGGGGAAGCATGTCTGGGTGCATATAACGCGCCCAAGTCGCACTATTATGCCACTATCACAGCCTCTCAACAATACACTCCAAAGACAATGTAACCTCTCTGTAAAGTGAGACCATACAAGGAAACCTTCTTTCCTCTACATTGCCATGGACCCCAAGCCAAACTAGACAAAAAAGAAGATGAAATTCTGCACCCCTTAAAATCACGTTGCCTATGACAACCACAGATGGCATAGGCAAGGGGGAAAGCAAATAGACCCCACCCCTAATTGTCATTGTGTGTGTGTGTGAAATGTGGTCAGACATGTCTTCTTTAAAATGTAAAAACAACTCAAACACATGCAGAAGCCTTAAAATGCCCAAATTGTTGGCGCTAGAGATGTCAGTGACCCGACCTGGCCCAGTGTCATGTCTAGCAGGTAAAGCAGTGGGGATGTTGAGGGATGCGTAGGACCGCAAAAGGCAGGAAGAGGCCGTGGGCTGGCCAGAGGCTCATGGAAAATTTTGTGGAGGCCCAAGAGGTGAGACGTCTTAAAAATTGTGTGGAGGCTAAAGAGGTGAGACCTCTTAAAAATTATGTGGAGGCCCAAGAGCTGAGACCTCTTAAAAATTATGTGGAGGCCCAAGAGGTGAGACCTGTTAAAAATTATGTGGAGGCCCAAGAGGTGAGACCTGTTAAAAATTATGTGGAGGCCCAAGAGGTGACACCTCTTAAACATTTTGTGGAGGCCCAAGAGGTGAGACCTCTTAAAAATTATGTGGAGGCCCAAGAGGTGAGACCTCTTAAAGATTTTGTGGAGGCCCAAGAGGTGAGACCTCTTAAAGATTTTGTGCAGGCCCAAGAGGTGAGACCTCTTAAAGATTTTGTGGAGGCCCAAGAGGTGAGACCTCTTAAAGATTTTGTGGAGGCCCAAGAGGTGAGACCTCTTAAAAATTATGTGGAGGCCCAAGAGGTGAGACCTGTTAAAAATTATGTGGAGGCCCAAGAGGTGAGACCTCTTAAACATTTTGTGGAGGCCCAAGAGGTGAGACCTCTTAAAAATTATGTGGAGGCCCAAGAGGTGAGACCTCTTAAAGATTTTGTGGAGGCCCAAGAGGTGAGACCTGTTAAAAATTATGTGGAGGCCCAAGAGGTGAGACGGGTTAAAAATTATGTGGAGGCCCAAGAGGTGAGACCTCTTAAAGATTTTGTGGAGGCCCAAGAGGTGACACCTCTTAAAAATTATGTGGAGGCCCAAGAGGTGAGACCTCTTAAAGATTTTGTGGAGGCCCAAGAGGTGAGACCTCTTAAAAATTATGTGGAGGCCCAAGAGGTGAGACCTCCTAAAGATTTTGTGGAGGCCCAAGAGGTGACACCTCTTAAAAATTATGTGGAGGCCCAAGAGGTGAGACCTCTTAAAGATTTTGTGGAGGCCCAAGAGGTGAGACCTCTTAAAGATTTTGTGGAGGCCCAAGAGCTGAGACCTCTTAAAGATTTTGTGGAGGCCCAAGAGGTGAGACCTCTTAAAGATTTTGTGGAGGCCCAAGAGGTGAGACCTCTTAAAAATTATGTGGAGGCCCAAGAGGTGAGACCTGTTAAAAATTATGTGGAGGCCCAAGAGGTGAGACCTCTTAAACATTTTGTGGAGGCCCAAGAGGTGAGACCTCTTAAAAATTATGTGGAGGCCCAAGAGGTGAGACCTCTTAAAGATTTTGTGGAGGCCCAAGAGGTGAGACCTCTTAAACATTTTGTGCAGGCCCAAGAGGTGAGACCTCTTAAAGATTTTGTGGAGGCCCAAGAGGTGAGACCTCTTAAAGATTTTGTGGAGGCCCAAGAGGTGAGACCTCTTAAAAATTATGTGGAGGCCCAAGAGGTGAGACCTGTTAAAAATTATGTGGAGGCCCAAGAGGTGAGACCTCTTAAACATTTTGTGGAGGCCCAAGAGGTGAGACCTCTTAAAAATTATGTGGAGGCCCAAGAGGTGAGACCTCTTAAAGATTTTGTGGAGGCCCAAGAGGTGAGACCTCTTAAACATTTTGTGCAGGCCCAAGAGGTGAGACCTCTTAAAAATTATGTGGAGGCCCAAGAGGTGAGACCTGTTAAAAATTATGTGGAGGCCCAAGAGGTGAGACCTCTTAAACATTTTGCGGAGGCCCAAGAGGTGAGACCTCTTAAAAATTATGTGGAGGCCCAAGAGGTGAGACCTCTTAAACATTTTGTGCAGGCCCAAGAGGTGAGACCTCTTAAAAATTATGTGGAGGCCCAAGAGGTGAGACCTGTTAAAAATTATATGGAGGCCCAAGAGGTGAGACCTCTTAAACATTTTGTGGAGGCCCAAGAGGTGAGCCATAAATATATAAATTTTTCTTATTTACGGAGCAATTCTACGGCGGTTAAGGAGGAGGAGGAGGAGGTGGAGGAGGAAATGGCACTTCATACAGATGACACTTCACTTTTGGCTGCTTTCCACGGTTGGAGAAGCAAAGTCCGGGTCAATCCACTTGCTGTTCATTTTGATTAGCGTCAGCCTGTCGGCACTGTCGGTTGACAGGCGGCTGCGCTTATCGGTTATAATGCCCCCGGCTGCGCTGAACACCCTTTCTGATAGCACGCTGGCGGCAGGGCAGGCAAGCACCTCCAAGGCGTACAGGGACAGTTCCAGCCACGTGTCCAACTTGGAGACCCAGTAAGTGTAGGACGCCGAGGGATCGGGGAGGACAGGGGTACGGTCTGCCAGGTACTCCCGCAACATCCGCCGATACTTGTCCCTCCTGCTGATAGCGGGCCCCGCAGGGATGGAAGTTGCACGAGGGGGTGCCATGAACGTGTCCCACACCTTGGAGAGTGTTCCCCTGGTGGCTGTGGGCCTGATCGATGTTGTGGGACTCTGGGAGACCCTCTCCTCTCTGCCGCCAGCGATGGTGGGTGGGAAAATCTCCATCATGTTCTGCACGAGTTCCCTCTGGTATTCCAGCAATCGATTCGTCCTCTCCTCTACCGGAATAAAAGAGGAGACGTTATCTTTATACCGGGGGTCCAGGAGTACGAAGACCCAGTACAGTTTGTTCTCCACTATCCGGACAACACGTGTGTCCCGGGAAAAGCAGCCCAGCATGAAGTCAGCCATGTGTGCCAGACTCTGAATAGGCATGACCTCACTGCCCCCACCAGAAGGATCACTTGCCATTTCCTCCTCTTCCTCTTCCGCCTCCTCTCCGCCCCATCCGCGCTGAACCAATGGGACGCACACAGCCTGACTGCTACCCTCGCCGCCAGCATCCGCCTCCTCTTCCACAGCCACCTCCACGTCGTCCTCCTCCTCCTCATCCTCCTCCTCCTCCTGCAACTGCCACCGAGAAGCAGACAAAAGTGTGGTCTGACTGTGTAGCTCCGTTGCGTCTCCTCCTACCCCCGTCTCCTCTGCGTGCAATGCGTTCTCCCTTATTGCGATGAGCGATTCTTTAAGGACGCCTAGGAGCGGGATGGTTACGCTCACTATAGCGTCCTCGCTGCTGACCTTCTTGGTGGACTCCTCAAAGATACGCAGTACATCGCATATGTCTGCCATCCATGGCCACTCGTGGTTGGCAAACTGAGGGAGCTGAGTTGGAGGCACGCGTGGATTCATAATCTGGTACTCCATCAATGCTCTCTGCTGCTCACACACCCTGGCCAACATGGAATAGGTGGAATTCCAGCGAGTCGGCAGGTCGCACAACAGCCGATGTTCAGGCAAATGGAGGCATTGCTGGAGTTTTTTTAAGCTAGCAGCAGCTACAGTTGACTTCCGAAAGTGAGCGCACAAGCGCCGCACTTTCACCAGTAGCTCTGCCAGGTTGGGGTAAGTCTTTAGAAATTACTACCAGATTAAAAACGTGGGCCAGGCATGGTACGTGATCGAGTTCGGCAAGCTCCAGAGCCGCCACCAGGTTACGGCCGTTATCGCACACGACCATGCCTGGTCCTAGCTGCAGCGGCGACAGCCACATCTCCGTCTGCTGCAATATGGCGTCCCTCACCTCTGGGGCGCTGTGCTTCCTGTCGCCCAAGCTGATGAGCTTAAGCACCGCCTGCTGACGTCTCCCCGCGCCAGTGCTGCAACGCTTCCAGCTAGCGGCTGAGGGCGATGTTAAGGCAGAGGAGGAGGAGGAGGAGGAAGAGGAGGGGGGTTTATCAGAACCCGTGCTGGCAATCTTGGGCGGGGGTGGTAGGTAGGCCGTCTCTGTTTGCGACCCCGTCCCCGCTTCCAGAACATTCACCCAGTGTGCCGTCAAAGAGATGTAGCGTCCCTGGCCACAAGCACTTGTCCACGAGTTGGTGGTCAAGTGGACCTTTGCGCTGACTGCGTACCTCAGGGCCCGCCTGATGTTACGCGACACGTGCTGGTGCAGGGCGGGGACGGCACTCCGGGAAAAGTAGTGGCGGCTGGGGACGGAATAGCGAGGTGCGGCAGCCGCCATCAGGTCGCGGAAGGCCTGCGTCTCCACAAGCCTAAACGGCAACATCTCCAGGGCCAGCAGTTTGGAGATGTGGCAGTTTAAGGCTTGGGCTTGGGGGTGACTCGAGGCGTACTTCCGCCTGCGGTCGAACGCCTGCGAGATGGACAGTTGTTGGGACGAGGAGTGTGAAGGTGCAGGCGAAGAGGCGGGGGAAGGGGAGGCTGAAGGAGAAGGCCCCAAAGTAGCCGAGGCAGAGGCAGATGTGGAGGTGTCCTGGCTGGAGGTCTGGATCGCAGTGGCAGCACACAACAAAGGGGAAGAGGCAGTGGCAGCAGGACCGGGCGCAGGTTGTATTGCGTTTGCTCTCTCCCACTCAGCCCAGTGCTTGACTTCCAAGTGACGCCGCATGCCTGAGGTGGTCAGATTGCTCTTCTCAGAGCCCCTACTCAGTTTTGAGTGGCAGAGTGTGCAAACCGCGCTCAGTTTGTCATCTGCACAAACATTAAAAAATCTCCACACCACAGAAGTACGAGGCCTCGATGGGGGAGCTTCGCGCGACTGCCCGCTGCTGGGAACAGCTTCGGCCGTGCTGGCTGTGGCCTCACTACTCTGTCTGGACTGTCCTCTGCCTCTGGACATCCCTCTGCCTGTGGACATCCCTCTGCCTCTGGACATCCCTCTGCCTCTGGACATCCCTCTGCCTGTGGACATCCCTCTGCCTGTGGACATCCCTCTGCCTCTTGCTGCCTTTTTCGGTGCTGCGCAGACCACCACCTCTCCACTGCTTTCCCCGCTGGACATCACCCCTGGCCAAGTGGGGTCGGTCATTTCGTCATCCACCACCTCCTCTTCCTCACTCTGCTCCTCCTCCTGCCCACTGGACATTCCAACAGCCTCCCTTGATGGCAACTGCGTCTCATCATCATCATCGCTCATGATAACAGATGCTGGTTCAGGGTCCACATCAGCAGGAGATGGCGAAAACTCAAGTGTTTGGGCATCACTACAAACAAATTCCTCTCCTAGCTCCTGGGATTCTTCCGGCACATCTGAAAAAGGACCCGAAAAGAGCTCCTGGGAGGGGTCAAGGGTGGGATGACTCTGTTGGCCAGGTGTGGAGGAAGGAGGGTCAGAGTGAGACTGTGTGGATGACTGGCTGGTGGACAACTGTGTGGAAGCGCTATCGGCTATCCATTGCACCACCTGTTCAACCTGCTCAGGCCTCAACAGCGGTGTAACTCGCCCCCTGCTTAACTGTCCCATAAAGGCAGGGATTCTGGATGAGTGGGATCCTGGCTGACCCTCACCAGCACGCATTGTATCCCCACTGGCTTCAACAAGGCCACCAACAGCATTTCCGCGCCCCCGTCCTCGTCCACGTCCGATTCCGCTAGCCCCCCTCCGCATTTTATTTTTTTTGGTTGCAAATACAATATTTGGGTATATAATTAGGTATGTGAAATAATTTAGCAAGAGAACGCACAGTACAGTGGCCAATTAAAAGGCCTAGATATTGTATATTTCAAGGTACACAGCCGTGTACTAACTGCTCAGACGGTGGGTATTTACACCAGGTATGTGAAATAATTTAGCAAGAGAACGCACAGTATAGTGGCCAATTAAAAGGCCTAGATATTGTATATTTCAAGGTACACTGCCGTGTACTAACTGTACAGACGGTGGGTATTTACACCAGGTATGTGAAATAATTTAGCAAGAGAACGCACAGTACAGTGGCCAATTAAAAGGCCTAGATATTGTATATTTCAAGGTACACAGCCATGTACTAACTGAACAGACGGTGGGTATTTACACCAGGTATGTGAAATAATTTAGCAAGAGAACGCACAGTATAGTGGCCAATTAAAAGGCCTAGATATTGTATATTTCAAGGTACACAGCCGTGTACTAACTGTACAGACGGTGGGTATTTACACCAGGTATGTGAAATAATTTAGCAAGAGAACGCACAGTATAGTGGCCAATTAAAAAGGCCTAGATATTGTATATTTCAAGGTACACTGCCGTGTACTAACTGTACAGACGGTGGGTATTTACACCAGGTATGTGAAATAATTTAGCAAGAGAACGCACAGTATAGTGGCCAATTAAAAGGCCTAGATATTGTATATTTCAAGGTACACTGCCGTGTACTAACTGTACAGACGGTGGGTATTTACACCAGGTATGTGAAATAATTTAGCAAGAGAACGCACAGTACAGTGGCCAATTAAAAGGCCTAGATATTGTATATTTCAAGGTACACAGCCGTGTACTAACTGCTCAGACGGTGGGTATTTACACCAGGTATGTGAAATAATTTAGCAAGAGAACGCACAGTACAGTGGTCAATTAAAAGGCCTAGATATTGTATATTTCAAGGTACACTGCCGTGTACTAACTGCTCAGACGGTGGGTATTTACACCAGGTTTTTAAAATAATTTAGCAAGAGAACGCACAGTATAGTGGCAAATTAAAAGGCCTAGATATTGTATATTTCAAGGTACACTGCCGTGTACTAACTGTACAGACGGTGAGTATTTACACCAGGTATGTGAAATAATTTAGCAAGAGAACGCACAGTACAGTGGCCAATTAAATGGCCTAGATATTGTATATTTCAAGGTACACAGCCGTGTACTAACTGAACAGACGGTGGGTATTTACACCAGGTATGTGAAATAATTTAGCAAGAGAACGCAAAGTACAGTGGCCAATTAAAAGGCCTAGATATTGTATATTTCAAGGTACACAGCCGTGTACTAACTGCTCAGACGGTGGGTATTTACACCAGGTATGTGAAATAATTTAGCAAGAGAACGCACAGTACAGTGGCCAATTAAAAGGCCTAGATATTGTATATTTCAAGGTACACAGCCGTGTACTAACTGCTCAGACGGTGGGTATTTACACCAGGTTTTTAAAATAATTTAGCAAGAGAACGCACAGTATAGTGGCCAATTAAAAGGCCTAGATATTGTATATTTCAAGGTACACAGCCGTGTACTAACTGCTCAGACGGTGGGTATTTACACCAGGTTTTTAAAATAATTTAGCAAGAGAACGCACAGTATAGTGGCAAATTAAAAGGCCTAGATATTGTATATTTCAAGGTACACTGCCGTGTACTAACTGTACAGACGGTGGGTATTTTCACCAGGTACCGTATTTTTCGCTTTATAAGACGCACCTGAAGATAAGACGCACCCCAGATTTTAGAGTAGGAAAATAAGAAAAAAATATTTTTCATCAGACCACATATCTGACCCCCCATAAATTTCAGGACATTCACATCAGGCCCCCATCAGACCTCAGATCAGCCCAGCGTTCCCCCATCAGACCTCAGATCAGCCCAGCGTTCCCCCATCAGACCTCAGATCAGCCCAGCGTTCCCCCATCAGACCTCAGATCAGCCCAGCGTTCCCCCATCAGACCTCAGATCAGCCCAGCGTTCCCCCATCAGACCTCAGATCAGCCCAGCGTTCCCCCATCAGACCTCAGATCAGCCCAGCGTAACCCATCAGACCTCAGACCAGCCCAGCGTAACCCATCAGACCTCAGACCAGCCCACAGTGCCCCCATGAGACCACTCTGTGCCCCCATCAGACCTCAGACCAGCCCACAGTGCCCCCATTAGACCACTCTGTGCCCCCATCAGACCTCAGACCAGCTCACAGTGCCCCCATTAGACCACTCTGTGCCCCCATCAGACCTCAGACCAGCTCAGTGCTCCATTAGACCACTCTGTGCCCCCATCAGACCTCAGACCAGCTCACAGTGCCCCCATTAGACCACTCTGTGCCCCCATCAGACCTCAGACCAGCTCAGTGCTCCATTAGACCACTCTGTGCCCCCATCAGACCTCAGACCAGCTCACAGCGCCCCCATTAGACCAATCTGTGCCCCCATCAGACCTCAGACCAGCTCACAGTGCCCCCATTAGACCACTCTGTGCCCCATCAGACCTCAGAACAGCTCACAGTGCCCCCATTAGACCAATCTGTGCCCCCATCAGACCTCAGACCAGCTCACAGTGCCCCCATTAGACCACTCTGTGCCCCCATCAGACCTCAGACCAGCTCACAGTGCCCCCAGTAGACCACTCTGTGCCCCCATCAGACCTCAGATCAGCCCAGCGTGCCCCATAACAATAAAATAAAAAACTTCACTTACCTGTCCAGCGCCCCGGCTCCGCTCCGGCGCTCCTTAGGCTTTCCGGCCCGACGCTGCACTGTCACCTGACTGCGTGCAGCGTCAGGTCATAGTGCGCGCACTACGTCCTGACGCTGTACGCGTTCAGGACAGTGCAGCGCCGGGCCGGGAAGCCTGAGGAGCCGCGGCAGGACAAGTAAGTGAAGTTTTTTATTTTATTGCTATGGTGCACGCTGGTCTGATCTGAGGTCTGATGGGGGGGGGGTCCCGGCAGCTAAAACATACAAGTGAGCGCTTCCATAATGGAAGCGCTCACTTGTATTCATTTTATAAGACGCACTGCAATTTTCCCCCTACTTTTGGGGAAAAAAAGTGCGTCTTATAAAGCGAAAAATACGGTATGTGAAATAATTTAGCAAGAGAACGCACAGTACAGTGGCCAATTAAATGGCCTAGATATTGTATATTTCAAGGTACACAGCCGTGTACTAACTGAACAGACGGTGGGTATTTACACCAGGTATGTGAAATAATTTAGCAAGAGAACGCACAGTACAGTGGCCAATTAAAAGGCCTAGATATTGTATATTTCAAGGTACACAGCCGTGTACTAACTGAACAGACGGTGGGTATTTACACCAGGTATGTGAAATAATTTAGCAAGAGAACGCACAGTACAGTGGCCAATTAAAAGGCCTAGATATTGTATATTTCAAGGTACACAGCCGTGTACTAACTGCTCAGACGGTGGGTATTTACACCAGGTTTTTAAAATAATTTAGCAAGAGAACGCACAGTATAGTGGCAAATTAAAAGGCCTAGATATTGTATATTTCAAGGTACACTGCCGTGTACTAACTGTACAGACGGTGGGTATTTACACCAGGTATGTGAAATAATTTAGCAAGAGAACGCACAGTACAGTGGCCAATTAAATGGCCTAGATATTGTATATTTCAAGGTACACAGCCGTGTACTAACTGAACAGACGGTGGGTATTTACACCAGGTATGTGAAATAATTTAGCAAGAGAACGCACAGTACAGTGGCCAATTAAAAGGCCTAGATATTGTATATTTCAAGGTACACAGCCGTGTACTAACTGAACAGACGGTGGGTATTTACACCAGGTATGTGAAATAATTTAGCAAGAGAACGCACAGTATAGTGGCCAATTAAAAGGCCTAGATATTGTATATTTCAAGGTACACAGCCGTGTACTAACTGTACAGACGGTGGGTATTTACACCTGGTATACAAAAAGGGTATTGCAGGCACACAGAACCCAGAACACTAGAGCCAAATAAACTGTATTAAAAAAAATAAAATAAAATTCACAGCCGTATACTGCCAGATCAGATGGTGCATATACACACTAGTTATATAACAGGGTTTTTCAGCCAAAAAGAACGCTGAACAGTAGTGCCAAATATAGTTTGGTATGTAGCAGAGCACCTAATACACCACTAATGCCTCTCTCTGTCCCTACTCCAGCAGCTATCCCTGAATATGGCAGCCGTTCTCTGTAAAGTGTATCTTGTAGTAAAGCTATCACTGTAGTGCACTATAGTAGCCCTGATAAGGGCTTTTAATCACGCTCCTGCCTGTCCAACTGCTAAAACCTGTCTGTCCCTTCTCCAGCCTCTGTCCCTGACTAAGTTCACGCAGCATATGCGTACGAGCAGGAAGAGCTGAGTTTTTAATATTCGAGGTCACATGGTTTTTCCAGCCAATCCATGTAGACGCTGTTTTCGCGCTGCCAGCGTGCTCAGCGTGCCTGTCATACCCCCCCTGCATGTTGATTGGTGGAAAAAGAGCGCCAGGGAAGGTGGGAGGGGAAACGAATTCTAAGTGCGCCATCGCCGTTATACTCGATTGAAATCGAGTATGCCGAATAGCGTAGTATTCGATCGAATACCGGCTCGATCGAACACTACTCGCTCATCTCTAGTAATGATTGATGA
>ONZH01014815.1:0-36802 GCA_900303285.1 Rhinella marina | reverse complement strand
TCATCGCCAGACTATTTTTATGAAAGGCCATGGGGTTCTATACACACAGTGCTGACAGAAGCCCATCAGCCTTTCTAAACACAATTGAATCTGTCCCATCATGAGAAAGTCCCCCCCAAGGAGTCCCCACTGTAACTTGCTTCCCATACAACTACCTCACCCCCGACACCTGTGTCTCGCCATTGTCCACCACCTCCTCAGACAACACTGGTAAATCCCCACTGTCAGCACACGAAGACTGCAAAAGGTCTTGCGAATTGGGGCAGAGAATGTTCTGGGGTAGCACATCAGAGAAGGGGTGACTATGGGGTTCCAGGGAGTACGTGACCACATGCAATCTCCATCCAAAAAGTCATACTGAGGCTCACCACCATGCTTTACACTGCAATCCTATTACTGAGGCTCACCACCATGCTTTACACTGCAATCTTATTGAAAGACAGACAATCAGGGGTTCACCGCCAGGTTGTCAGGCAGCATTTTTAAGTGGGTCACCATTACCGTGTCCCTGAAAATTGGCGGTGATGGACCTTTGTTGCACCTAGTTGGGTGCTTCCCTAACATGTGATGGGCATGTGCCTCGCCTTTCTTGGTCTGGGTGAGCACAATTGCCATGACGGTAATCACCAGGCTGTTGCCTGAGAATTTGGGGTAATGGTGGGATTAGGCAGTCTCAGAGGCATCCATGCATGCTGCCCCTGCTGTTTCCTGTCCATTTCCGTGGTGTTTTCATCATTTTCTGAGGTTTCCAGGTTTTCACCCAGCCTATCCTAGGCAGAGCCTTGGTCCCCTGCAAAAAATGCTCGAGTCTCCCATTGACTTCAATGGGGTTCGTTATTCGAAACGAGCACCCGAGCATCGAGAAAAGTTCGACTCGAATAACGAGCACCCGAGCATTTTAGTGCTCGCTCATCTCTAGCCAGCAGCCATCTTATGGACAGGACTTATATGCCGACAGCACAGAAGGTTTGTCGAACAAGGGGTTATGCCTTATGAAATACAGCAAATGACTCAAAATATTACTGAATATTATTGAATGTGCAGGTAACAGGTCAACCAGTTTCATAGGTACAAATCAGCTGACAGAGCCCTATAATCTCTAGCATTTATCACCAAACTGTTTCGTTTTGCCTTTTGTAGTCTCATAAGGCAGTCCATAACATTAAACTGTAAGGTGGGTGTTGTCATCACACTATAGGTCTATTGCCCAAGGTTTGAGACTGTGACTCTGTGCGAATTATCCCCCAGAAAGGACAGAGGTCAACCTTACCTCTGCTCAAGCCTCTGTGGGTTACTGTGATGCCATTTACTACAATGAAGAACACTGCAAGTGAGAATTAGTTGATGCTGCACAATTTATCTACTTAATAAAATAAGCTCAAAAATACTTGGGCATGTGGGTTAAACTTTTCTATCAAATATCTCTGTATATTTTATCAGCACTAATAACTGCACTATGCCCTGATTCACTCATATAAATACAGTATACTAATTATTATTGTGTATATAAGGGGTTGTACATGTTCTTCTTAACATTTTGAACATACTGTTTTATATTCTGTCTCAAAATAGCTTCTTATGTTCTTGCTTGTTGGGTATTTTGCAGTTGTACTGAAGAGACTGGTGGGTTGTAAATCATAGTATTGCCAGTAATACAAGGGTCCACAAAGGTGAAAGTTTTGCTTTTGTCTGAATGTCCTCCTAGTAGTAAGGGTGTCGGGACTAAAACTGCCATTAACCCCTTAAGGACCCTTCCATTTTTCACCTTAAGGACCAGGCCATTTTTAGCAAATCTGACATGTCTCACTTTATGTGGTGATAACTTTAGAACGCTTTTACTTATCCAGGCCATTCTGAGATTGTTTTCTCGTCACATATTGTACTTCATGACAGTGGTAAATTTGAATCAAAATATTTAATTCTTATTTATAAAAAAATACCAAATTTACCAAAAATTTAGAAAAATTTGCAAATTTCCAAATGTCAATTTCTCTACTTTTAAAATACATAGTAATGCCTCCAAAAATAGTTATGACTTTACATTCCCCATGTGTCTACTTCAGGTTTGGATCACTTTGAAAATTACATTTTATTTTTTGGGACGTTAGAATGCTTAGAAATTTAGAAGCAAATCTTGAAATTTTTCACAAAATTTCCAAAACCCACTTTTTAAGGACCAGTTCAGGTTTGAAGTCTCTTTGTGAGGCTTCCATCATAGAAACCACCCAAAAATGACCATTTTAGAAACTACACCCCTCAAGGTATTCAAAACTGATTTTACAAACGTTATTAACCCTTTAAGTGTTCCACAAGAATTAAAGGAAAATGTAGCCAAAATTTCCGAATTTCACTTTTTTGACAGATTTTCCATATGAATCATTTTATTCTGAGAATAAAGCAAGGGTTAACTGCCAAACAAAACTCAGTAATTATTACCCTGATTCTGTAGTTTACAGAAATGCCCCATTTGTCATCGTAAACTGCTGTACAGGCACATGGCAGGGCGCAGAAGGAAAGGAACGCCAGGGCAGATTTCACTGGAAAATTTTTAAGTTGCCATGTCACATTTGATGCACCCCTAGAGTAGGAAACTCCAAAAAACTGACCCCATTTTGGAAACTACGGGATAAGTTGGCAGTTTTGTTAGTGCTATTTTAGGGTACATATGATTTTTGGTAGCTCTATATTACACTTTTTGTGAGGCAAGGTAACAAAAACTAGCAGTTTTGGCATTGTTGTTATGTTTTGTTATTTACAACATTCATCTAACAGGTTAGATCGTGTGATATTTTTATAGAGCAGGTTGTTACGGACGTGGCAATATCTAATATGTATACTTTTTTTTATTTATTTAAGTTTTACACAATATTTTTGAAGCCCAAAAAAAAAAAATCACATTTTAGTGTCTCCATAGTCAAAGAGCTGTAATTATTTTATTTTTGGGGCGATTGTCTCAGATAGGGGCTCATTTTTTGCGAGATGAGATGACGATTAGATTGGTACTATTTTTGGGGGCATACGCTTTTTTGCTTGCTTGGTATTACATTTTTTGTGATGAAATGTGACAAAAAATGGCTTTTTTTAGACAGTTTTTATTTTTTATTTTTTTACAGTGTTTCACTGAGGGGAGAGATCATGCTATATTTTTGTAGAGCAGGTTTTTACGGACGTGGCGATACCTAACATGTATACTTATTTTTATCTATTTAAGTTTTACACAATAATATCCTTTTTGAAACAAAAAAAAATCATGTTTCAGTGTCTCCATAGTCAGAGAGCTGTAGTTTTTTTATTTTTTGGGCGATTGTCTCAGGTAGGGGCTCATTTTTTGCGGGATGAGATGACGAATAGATTGGCACTATTTTTGGGGGCATACGCTTTTTTGATCGCTTGGTATTACAATTTTTGTGATGAAATGTGACAAAAAATGGCTTTTTTTAGACAGTTTTTATTTTTTACAGTGTTCACCTGAGGGGAGAGATCATGCTATATTTTTGTAGAGCAGGTTTTTACGGACGTGGCGATACCTAACATGTATACTTATTTTTATCTATTTAAGTTTTACACAATAATATCCTTTTTGAAACAAACAAAATCATGTTTCAGTGTCTTCATAGTCAGAGAGCTGTAGTTTTTTTTATTTTTTTGGGCGATTGTCTCAGGTAGGGGCTCATTTTTTGCGGGATGAGATGACGATTAGATTGGTACTATTTTTGGGGGCATACACTTTTTTGATCGCTTTGTATTACAATTTTTGTGATGAAATGTGACAAAAAATGGCTTTTTTTAGACAGTTTTTATTTTTAATTTTTACAGTGTTAAACTGAGGGGAGAGATCATGCTATATTTTTGTAGAGCAGGTTTTTACGGATGTGGCGATACCTAACATGTATACTTATTTTTATTTTTTTAAGTTTTACACAATAATATCCTTTTTGAAACAAACAAAATCATGTTTCAGTGTCTTCATAGTCAGAGAGCTGTAGTTTTTTTATTTTTTGGGCGATTGTCTCAGGTAGGGGCTCATTTTTTGCAGGATGAGATGACGATTAGATTGGTACTATTTTTGGGGGCATACACTTTTTTGATCGCTTTGTATTACAATTTTTGTGATGATATGTGACAAAAAATGGCTTTTTTTAGACAGTTTTTATTTTTTATTTTTTACAGTGTTAAACTGAGGGGAAAGCTCATGCTATTTTTTTGTAGAGCAAGTTTTTACGGACGTGGCGATACCTAACATGTATACTTATTTTTATTTTTTTAAGTTTTACACAATATCCTTTTTGAAACAAAAAAAATCATGTTTTAGGGTCTCCATAGTCAGAGAGCTGTATTTTTTGGGCGATTGTCTCGGGTAGGGGCTCATTTTTTGCGGGATGAGATGACAGTTAGATTGGTACTATTTTTGGGGGCATACGCTTTTATGATCGCATGGTATTACATTTTTTGTGATGAAATGTGACCAAAAATGACTTTTTTTTGGACAGTTTTTATTTTTTATTTTTTACGGTGTTGACCAGGCGGGCTGGATCATGTGATATTTTAATAAAGCAGGTTTTTACGGACGTGGCGATACCTAATATGTATATTTTTTATTTTTTTTTCTATTTTTATGTGTTTCTTTATGGGGAAGGGGCTTTTTTTTATTGAAACTTTATTATTTTTTTTTTATTTTTTTGTTAAAACACTTTTATTTAACTTTTTTTTTAACATTTCACTTATGTCCCAGTAAGGGACTTTAACATTTCAGGGTCTGATCCCTGATTGAATGAAGCACAATACATACGCTGTGGCTGGGTCTCCTGGGCTTCCGTAGATGGGAGTCCCGATGCCTCTGGGCAAGGCATCGGGGCTTCCATCTCAGCCATCGGGCCCCCCCCCAACGCCTCACGGGGACCCGATGGCTATAACAGCTGCCGCAATTACCTTGTATGCCACGGTCAGGAGTTAATCCGCCGGCATCGGTGTAATCACCGGTGCTGGAGGATACAGCAGAGGCCCGGCTGTTAGTATCAGCCGGGCCCCTGCTGCAGATTGCGGCAGCGGGGCAGCAGCACCACCTTAACCCTAGGACCAGAATGCTCGTCCTAGGGCGTTAAGTAACGCCATATTAGGACGAGCATTCTCGTCCTAGGTCGTTAAGGTGTTAAGGAAATCTCTGTCTGATAGTTGCCATGGGCGTTGCTATCACTGCAACACCAGTAGGGTAGGATTAGTGAGCTCTCATATGAATTAAGCATCATAGCAGTGAAAGAAATGAGACAAACTCAGACACATCAACCCCTGAGAGGTCTGGAGAGAGAGGGATGAGCCAGGGAGGAGAGAGGTCTATCACAAGTTCAAGACATGTTGCTGCATCTAAAGAAAAGGACCCTGTCTGAGGGATAAAGATGCCCAGGCAGTTATGGTGCTAGAGTTAGATATGGAACTGGACCCAGTCAGGCACCTGTGCTAGAGGGTCATGAGACTCAGTGGGCAGTCTATCATAAGCACTGTTCATGAAAGGAGGTGAGCTTTCTAGGTGCTCTAGAAGTTAGAATGAAAGTGAGTTCAGTCCTGAGTAACAGGCAAGAGGGAAAGGAGTACTAGCACCATAAGTGTCAGCTGGAAAGAGTACTGTATAACGTTGAGTTATAAGAATTATAAGAATATTTACTTTTACGACTTATTACCAATCTTGTAAATGTGTTTGTTGATTATAGCTAAAGGTTGTCTGCCACTTTTTTGTGGAATGTGTCAGCCCCCTTTATCTTCTACCATGTTCCTTATAAGAATACACTTAAAAGAAAAAAGAGAGATCCAGCTAAGTACAAAATCCAACAACTGAGAGGCAAGCAAGAGTGTCACAGAGTGTCATCAGCAGGTTGCAACAAAGATACAAAGAGACTGGAAGAGTCACAGAAAGGCATAAAAGAGGACATTCTTTGACCACGTCCCACACTGATGACTGCCTCACTGAAGAACAGGATGATGATTGCCACACAGCTCCAGACACATTTAAGGAAAGTGAGAGGCAACCAAGTGTCACGTCAGACTATTCAAACCCATTTACATCAGCGTGGTCTGTGTGATAGATGACCTGCATGTGTACGTACCTGACCACAGGCATCATTGTCTTGCATGGTTGGGCTAGAAATACTGTTTCAATCTTTACACCCTTAACAATACCAATGAAGGTTTCTTCCAACAGCTTAAAGGTAAACTCATGGGCAGTCAGAATAGGAGCCTCATTTTAGAGGGAGATATGAAGGCAGTGTGGGCTGTGGAGGATAGAAAGAGAGCAAGATAAGGTGCTAGGGGCCAGATTATACAAAACACTATATTCTGTCAGTTCGTATTTACAACGGCTCTAGTAGATGTTTGGAGAATTCATAATCTAATGAAAAAGGAATACACTCATTTATCTCGCCCACAAGGTGCATGGTCACATATAGACTATTTTCTGATTTCAAGGGATGTTTTAGTGAAAATGACAGAGGTAACATAGTAACATAGTTTATAAGGCCAAAAAAAGACATCTGCTCATCCAGTTAGGCATGTTTTCCTACAAGTTGATCCAGAGGAAGGCAAAAAACCCTGTGAGGTAGAAGCCAATTTTCCTCACTTTAGGGGAAAAAAATCCTTCCCGACTCCAATCAGGCAATCAGAATTACTCCCTGGATCAACGACCCATCTCTAGTAACTATAACCTGTAATATTATTACCCTCCAAAAATACATCCAGGCCCCTCTTGAACTCTTTTAGTGAACTTACCATCACCACCTCCTCAGGCAAAGAGTTCCATAGTCTCACTGCTCTTACCGTAAAGAATCCTCTTCTATGTTTGTGTACAAACCTTCTTTCCTCCAGACGCAGAGGATGTCCTCTCGTCACAGTTACAGTCCTGGGGATAAATAGATCATGGGAGAGATCTCTGTACTGACCTCTGATATATTTATACATAGTTATTAGATCTCCCCTCAGTCGTCTTTTTTCTAAATTGAATAAGCCTAATGTTGATAATCTTTCTGGGTACTGTAGTCCACCCATTCCAGTTATTACTTTAGTTGCCCTCCTCTGAACCCTCTCCAGCTCTGCTATGTCTGCCTTGCTCACAGGAGCCCAGAACTGTACACAGTACTCCATGTGTGGTCTGACTAGTTATTTGTAAAGTGGCAGGACTATGTTCTCATCACGGGCATCTATGCCTCTTTTGATGCAACCCATTATCTTATTGGCCTTGGCAGCAGCTGTCTGACACTGGTTTCTACAGCTTAGTTTGCTGTTCACTAAAATTCCTATGTCCTTTTCCATGTCAGAGTTGCCCAATATTTTACTATTTAGTATGTACTGGTGACTTGCATTATTGCTTCCCATTTGCATAACCTTACATTTGTCAGTGTTAACCCTCATCTGCCACTTCTCTGCCCAAGCCTCCAGTCTATACAGATCTATCTGTAGCAGTATACTGTCCTCTTCTGTGTTAATTACTTTACACAGTTTAGTGTCATCTGCAAAAATTGATATTTTACTGTGCAAGCCTTCTACAAATAAATATATTGAAGAGAATAGGGCCCAATACTGACCCCTGTGGTGCCCCACTAGTTACAGTGACCCAATCTGAGTATGTACCATTAAAAACCACACTATGTTTTCTATCACTGAGCCAGTTACTTACTCACATACAGATATTTTCTCCTAGGCCAAACATTCTCATTTTATATACTAACCTTTTATGGGGTACCGTGTCAAATGCTTTGGAGAAGTCCAGATATACGACATCCATTGATTCGCCGCGGTCCAGTCTAGAGCTTACCTCCTCATAGAAACTGATTAAATTGGTTTGACATGACCGATCCCTCATGAAGCCATTGCTTATTTTTATTGAGGTACTCCAAGATAGCATCTCTTAGAAAAGTTTCCTTTATGAGGTTTCAGTTTTCCAGTCTATATCTGGGTAGTTGAAACCCCCCATAATAACGACCTCATTATGATTTGCCACCTCGTCTATTTTGTTTGGAAGTAGATTTTCTATGGGCTCTGGTATACTAGGGGGTTTATAATAAACTCCTATTAGTATTTTATTATTGCTTTTGGCTCCATTTATTTCTACCCACAGTGACTCCACATCTTCATGTCCCTCACTTATATTTTCCCGGAGTGTGGGCTTTAGACAGGACTTTACATAAAGGCAGACCCCTCCCCCTCTCCGGTTTTGGCGATCCTTTCTAAACAGACTGTAACCCTGTACGTTAACTGCCCAGTCATACCTATCATCCAGCCATGTCTCAGTTACTCCCACTATGTCATAGTCCTCCTCACACATCACTAATTCCAGTTCACCAATTTTATTAGTCAGGCTTCTGGCATTAGTGCACATACACTTAAGAGGTCTATGTATATTTTTTACCCCCCTTTTTAAATTACTATTACCTGTGAAGTGATTATCCAGGGTTTTTGGGATACTTTGGTTGATGTTTTGCCCAATATTCTCCCTACATTCCTCACTAATCCCAACCCCCACTAACCCCCCACTCTCCTCTCCTATGTCCCACTCTCTATGTACACTATCTACCCCCTTATTAGTATTACCCCTCACCCTCCTCCCAGATCCTAGTTTAAAAGCTCCTCCAGCCATCTAACCATTTTTTCCCCCAGGGCAGTTGCACCCTCCCCATTAAGGTTTAGCCCGTCCCTACTGTAGGGTCTGTAGCCGACAGAGAAGTCGGCCCATTTCTCCATGAACCCAAACCCTTCCTTCCTGCACCAGCCTCTGAGCCACTTATTTAACTCCCTAAGCTCCCGTTGTCTCTCTAGTGACGCTTGTGGCACTGGTAGTATTTCTGAAAACACTACCTTGGAGGTCCTGGACTTGAGCTTCTCTCCTAGTTCCCTAAAATCATTTTTAAGGACCTTCCATCTCCCCCTGACTTTGTCATTGGTGCCAATGTGTACCATGACCGCCGGGTCTTCCCCAGCCCCACCCAGCAATCTGTCAATCCGATCCACGATATGCCGAACCCGAGCACCCGGGAGACAATACACTGTTTGGCATTCACGGTCTCGGCGACAGATGACCCTGTCTGTCCGCCTATTAATAGAGTCCCCTACCACCAGCATCTGTCTGGCCTTTGCTGCTCTCCCTTTCCCATCGTTCCTGCAGCGGTCATCCTCCTGGTTCTAGGAGAAACGGCCTGCTGCAGTGTCGCTGTTCCTGGGCTTTCATCCCTAATATCAGCCAAACAGGTATATTTACTAGGGTGTTCCAGCTCAGGACTAGCCTCCCTGGCACTTTTCCCTCTACCCCTCCTTACTACATTAACCCAACTGCTGACCTGATAGTCCTGCTCTTGCCCATCTCCTCCCTCCTCCTCTATACTGACCCCAGCCAGTGGCTGCACTGTGAGGTCTAAGCCTCTCTCCAGGTGTTTAATGCCCCTAAGTATGTCAAGCTGCTTATTTAGATCCAAGATCTGGGCTTCCAAATATGCAACATGATTGCATCTAGGGCAAATGTATTCACCTTTGAATGGTTCTTCAAGGCATGCATACATTAGCACAGGACACACACTTGATAGCATTGTCCATGGAGCACCTGCTAGATGGGGATATACAGTACAGTACAGTGGGCATTAAGGAAATGGTTGTATCGGATCATTGTCCAGTCGTCATGTGAGAGATGAATATCCCTAAGGTACGGACCAGGGGCGTAGCTATAGGGGGTGCAGAGGTAGCAGTCGCTACCGGGCCCAGGAGCCTTAGGGGGCCCAAAGAACCTTGTGCTGCATAAGAAGAACACAATGCATTGAGGGAAGGGGGGCCCAAGTCTTTAGCTACGCCCCGTACTACGGACATACTATAGCGCCTGCCATTTCAGTTATTGAAAGATGACAATTTCTATGCTCTTCTGAAAGGTTGGCTGGACATGTATCAGATGGATAATATGGGGCATACGGTGGCTCTTTTCTGGGATGCAGCGAAGGCAGTACTTAGTATATACTCATATGTGGAGACTAGGAAAAAAAGCTATGGAATGATTTTTTTAGTCACACTACCAGATAACGTACTTTACATGACACTTTTCAGGGTTCCCCTAATGATACTAATTAACACAATTGGTTTGATGCAAAAAAAATAGCTATGATTTAATACAGGAGAGCTTTGAAGCGATGTATAGAGATCTGAGGGAAGTAGACTTTTTAAAATCTGGGAACAAGGCAAATAGGATGCTGGTGACTTTTGCTAGGGGACACATATTGCAAAAATTAAGAGGTCAGGCTGGATTGACTCACTCAGATCCTAAAAAAAATGTATGAGATTTTAGGTCTTGTTTTATACCAAACTTTATACTCAGGGATGGATGGATATGGAAGTGGGCAGGAAGTTTCTGTGTTAGTTACGTCTCCCTAGTATTATGGAGGATCAGCGGGTGTTGATAAATGGCTCCATCATGCTATACAGTATGTGCAGGGTCTGATCTCCTGAATATAGATGCCCATATGGCATAGGTAGGTTTAGAGTAGGACCTGCCTGAGTGAGACCACTGTGGCACGGGTAGGTGGGCATTGATGTGTGTTGCTATCCTTGGATGATCCCTTCCATCAATTGTGAAATAAATTGTGTAAATATAAGGATAGAAAATGAAACTGCAGACTGGTGCTTGTAACTTCTGATTGTTACCCAATAAAACATTATAATAAAAAAGAAAATACTAAAATATTTAATTGACATAAGTATTCAAACCCTTTACTCAGTACTTAGTTAAATCGCCTTTGGTCGCAATTACACCCTCCAGTCTTCCTGAGTATGAGGTTTGTTTTTTGTCTGCAATTCTTCTCTGCAGATCTTCTCAGGCTGTGTCAGGTTGGATGAGGTCCATTGGTGGACAGCCATTTCCAGGTCCCTCCAGAGATGTTGGATTGGGTTTAAGCCAGAGCTCTGGATGGGCTACTCAAGGACATTCACAGAGTTGTCCCTAAGACATTAGTGTATTGCCTTGGCTGTGTGTATAAGGTTATTGTCTTTTTGGAAGGTAAACATTTTGCCAAGTCTGAGGTTCAGAGCACTCTGGATCAGGTTTTCATTAAGAATATCTCTGCACTTTGGTCCATTCAGCTTGCCCTCAACTCTGACCAGTTTCCCTGTCCCAGCTACTGAAAAACATTCCCATGCCCCCACCATGCTTTACTGTAGGGATCGTATTGGGCAGTTCATGGTTTCCTCAAAACATGATGCTTAGAATTGAGGACAAAAAGTTAAAGATGCCCTTTCACTGGTCCTATTACCTGCAGTGTAGGGCTTTATTAGGAGATGTCAGGGTGCTTTTTCTTTTTTGTTCTCCTCTGTTAACTTTTGACGCCCTGTATGCTAATTAGCAGCTTTGTTAGAGGGAGGAGGGGATGGACAGGTTTCTCAAGGGGCATCTCCTCCTCCCTGGCTGCGATTGGGCAGCCCACAGCCAGGGGGAAGGAGCCGCCCCTTGAGAGATACAGCCATGCTGCTAATTAGCATACAGAGCAGAAAAAGTGAACATGGGGCACAGCACTCCAACAGAGCAGCCAGCGTGAAACGCGACCTGACATGTCCTAATAAATCCCTGCACTGTCAGTTAATAATATTGTAATACTAGGACCAGTGAAAGGTCCTCTTTAAATCTTCATTTCATCAGGCCAGATAATCTAATTTCTCACAATCTGAGTCCTTTGGGTGCTTTTTTGCCAACATTTCCTCTTTGCCTGAGAAAAGGCTTCTTTCTACCCACTCTGCCATAAAGCCCAGATTGGTGGAGTGGTATGGAGATCTTCAGGAGATCTTCAGGAGACCTTCTGAAAGTTTCTCCCATCTGCACATAGGATCTTTGAAGCTCAGCAAGAGTGACCATTTGGTTCTTCATCACCTCTCTTACCAAGACACTTTTGACCTGATTACTTATTTGGTGGGACAGCTAGAAAGAATCCTGGTTGTTCCAAACTTCTTCCATTTAAGAATTATGGAGGCCACTGTGCTCTTGGGAACTTTCAGTGCAGCAGAAATTGCTTGTCCCCTTGTCCAAATCTATGCCTCCACCCAATCATGTCTCTGAGCTCTACAGGCAGTTCTTTCCTCGTCATGGCTTGGTTAAAATTCTGTTTTCATTTTTTATTAAGGGGGACTAAGTAAAGATTGATGAGGAAATGTTTTTTTTTTCTTTTATCATGAGGCTGCAACATAACTAAATATAAAAAAAGTGAAAGGTTCTGTCGACAAAACTTTGTTTTCCGTCCAGCATAACGGAAACCAGACAGATCCGTTATGCTTGCCTATATACTTCTATTATGATGGGTCAAAACGGAATGCCTCTAAAGGTGTCCGTTTTGATTTCCGTCCTATGGATTCCGTTTTTTTCCGTTATAACGAAAGCCAGAACAGAATACATGACGGTGATGTGAACGAGCCCTAAGCAAGTTTTGATGAACCATTTCCTATAAATATATATATAGATCTCCTCAGCTCTATAGCATGCTGCTTGAACATTACTTGTCATTTTCATGGTGACAGATTCCCTTTAATATGAGGAAGTCAAAACAGATTAGGATAATTCTTTGGATACATTTCATGCCATGGTTCTTCATTTTGTGATTTTGTAATTTACTTTACTTACTAGTAAAAGCTTCACTTTAAACTTATGATTTTGTTTTTAATTATCAGCATATGTATCCTGAAAAGTGGAAATTCCCATGTCCCTTCTAATCCCAAAGGATAAGTAATGCATGTTTTCATTCTTCCTGATTGTCACCTCCCAGTAGTAAAATACTGTACATGAGTGAAAATACAGTGCCCTGAAAAAGTATTCATACCCCTTGAACTTTTATACTTTTTTTCATATTACAACCACAAACTTAAATGTATATAGGGATTATAGACCAACACAAAGTAGGATGTATGTGTGAAGTGAATGGAAAATGATACATGGTTTTCAAAATTTTTAATGAATAAAAATGTGGAAAGTATGGCTTACATTTGTATTCAGCATCCACTCCCACCAACCAACCCGCCCTCCCCGAGTTTGTAAGACCACCTTTCACAGCAATTACAGCTGCAAGTCTTTTGGAGTATGTCTCTATCAGCTTTGCACATCTGGAGGCTCAAATGTTTTCCCATCTTCTTTACTAAATAGTTCAAGCTCAGTCAGATTGGATGGAGAACGTTTGTGAACAGCAATTTTCAAGTCTTGTCACAGATGCTCAATGGTATTTAGGTCTGGACTTTGGGCCATTATAACAAATATTTGTGTTTTGATCTAAAGTATTCCATTGTAGTCCTGGCTATATGTTTAGGGTTGTGGTCCTGCTGGATGATAAACCTCCATCCCAGTCTCAAGTCTTTTGTAGCTTCTACCAGGTTTCTCTCTAGGATAGCCCTGTATTTAGGTCCATCCACCTTCCCATCAATTTTAACCAGCTTCACTGTCCCTGCTGAAGAAAAGCATGGTGTGTTGGTGTGTTCAGGGTGATGTGCAATGTTAGTTTTCCACCACATGAAGCATTTTGCATTTAGACCAAAATGCTCAACTTTGGTCTTATCTGACCAGAGCAACTTGTCATGTGGCTTGTGGAAAACTGCAAATGGGACTTCTTATGGTTTGCGAGTGCCAGTACACAAAAAAACTCTCTTAGCACCCCCAGTAGAGATAATGTCCCCATAGTGCCCCTACAATGTGTGCCAGTATTAAATACCCTTACATAATGCCACCAGTAGATTCCCCCATAGTGCTCCTCTCTCCCTTCCTCATAGTGACCCCATAATCTGTGCCAGAATAAAATTGCCTTATGTAGTGCCCCCATATGGCTCCTCTGCCCCCTTCTCCATATTAACCAAACAGCATAATGTAAAAAAAATAAAAATAAGCATATATACAGTACTTACCTACATGCAGCTGTCAGTGATTCAGTGCAGACCTCTTCTTGCCTGTGTCCCGCCCTGTGGTGGTGCAATGATGATGACTAGTGATGATCGAGCACCCAGATGCTTGGGTGCTCTGGCCAAGCACTAGGTGGTGCTCGAGTGCTTGGCCAAGCACCCGAGTATAATGGAAGTCAATGGGAGAACACCAGGCACCCCCTGCTCTGAAGAGGGGAGGGTGTCTGGTTCATAGAGAAAGTTGAGAAAATGGTGGAAACACCACTAAAAGTGTTTGGGAACATCATGGGGAGGATGTATGGATGCATCTTGTACACCGAAGTCGCTGCTGGGAACGAGAATTACGCCACTTTTACGGAATGACAATAATACCCCCCAAAACCAAAGAGAACATCGATTTTAGAGGAAATATTGTTAGGAAACATATATTTACTTGTACGTAAAGCGCAAGTGCTGCCAAAAGTTACACGGAACAGGCACTCCGATACAACGGGTATAAAAGAGGGTCTCATTCACATTGTGGTACAATTGTTCTTGCTGTGGGACTCCTACACTCATAAAGCCATAATGGGTGACTTTGTTTCTTGTGCTCTGCCAGCAGGCACAGTATCACCGTGCCTAGAGCCATGGCTTCTGCCTGCAACATCAGCAGCACGCCCACTTCCCCGTCCCTTACTGCTCGCCTTGCGCATATTTAATAGTATATGTGCAGCTTTGTCACAATTACAGTAGTGCAGATTTTTATTAAGTGTCTGATCTGAAAAATTTCACAGAATGTCAAATGTGTAGAATGCGCTAATATTAAACAGTAGACATAGCGCAGGTACTGTCGCCTTGATTAGCGGCAGAAACAATGACAACGGATGTCAGCTATATATTATACAGTAACGGTGGATTTTACAAAACGTGCTGTGAATGACGGCTTGATTAACGGATGAACAATAGGACAACGGATGTCAGCTATATATTATACAGTAACGGTGGATTTCACAAACCGTGCTGTGAATGACGGCTTGATTAACGGATGAATAATAGGACAATGGATGTCAGCTACACATTATACAGTAACGGTGGATTTCACAAAATGTGCAGTGAATGACGGCTTGATTAAGGGATGAACAATAGGACAACGGATGTCAGCTATATATTATACAGTAACGGTGAATTTCACTAAACATGCGGTGAATGACTTCTTGATTAACGGATGAACAATAGGACAATGGATGTCAGCTATATATAATACAGTAACGGTGGATTTCACAAAACGTGCTGTGAATGACGGCTTGATTAACGGATGAACAATAGGACAACGAATGTCAGCTATATATTATACAGTAACGGTGGATTTCACAAAACATGCTGTGAATGACGGCTTGATTAACGGATGAACAATAGGACAACGGATGTCAGCTATATATTATACAGTAACGGTGGATTTCACAAAATGTGCTGTGAATGACGGCTTGATTAACGGATGAATAATAGGACAACGGATGCCAGCAATATAGGGTACTGGAACACAAAGCTGCACAGGTGGTGTGAGGTTAAGCCACCTGCGCAAATTTTTTTGCACACACAAGAAAATAAAAAATGTGGCCAGATATAACAGTAGCCCTTAAAAGGGCTTTTGGATCTTTACTGCAGCAATAACTATCCCTGCCTAGCCAATTCTGTCCCTACAGAACACACCAGCTGGAATTTGTTTAAGTAAATAAAATAAGAAAATGTGGGCAGATATCACAGTAGCCCTTAAAATGGCTTTTGGGTCTTTTAATATTGATTTTCTATCCCTGCCAAACCAATTCTCTTCCTACACTGTCTGTCCCTGCATGCAGCAGCTCTCCCTGTCTAACATTGGCCGGGTCACATGTCACCGGGTGCTTTATAGCACCTGATGACGCGTTCCCGGCCAGCCAATCAGTGTAATACCAGTAGCTAAGATGGCTACTGGCATTACACTGAATGCCATAATTAGCCAATTAGCGTGCGGGGAGGGGACTCAAGCATGGCGCTCGAGTGTTCAGCCGAGTGTACCCAAGTGCCCGCATGCTCGGCCGAACAGTGAGTTCGGCCGAGCATGCTCGCTCATCACTAATGATGACGTCATCTCACTGCCTGCTCTTGCCTATGATAGATTACAGGCTTAGTGCCTGTAGCCAATCAGAGGGAACGTGAGCAGGGAGACGTCGCTCCCATGCCCTGCTGCAGCATTCTGCCGTATCGCTTTCCTGAGGAAGGTGATACAGCTGAATACAGAGAGAAAAGCCTCCCACAATGGAAGCGCTCATTTCCCTCAGCCCTGCTCTCGCCCTCCACTTATCTATAGGGCTGCCTAATTGGAGGTGAGGAGCTTATCACTAGAATGGAGGTCTTCTCACTGAATGACAACACTGAGGAGAACTTTGAATGAAGCGACGATTGCCCACTTGCCACTCTATTTAAAAATTGATGGGACTGATGGATACAGCCAAAACCAGTGTTCAGCTATTTCCATGAGCCCCATAGACAACTAATAAAGTAGCAGGGCATAGGCTCCACCATTCAAACTCTTCTTTACTGTATTGTGTAGTTAGGAGGAATGAGGTTCTCAAAAATCTCGTTCTAATGATCAGTGGTGGTCATTGCGGGAAAAGCCAAGAGTTTCAGCAGGTCCAAGAACTCAAACCCCTAACAATGACTACTGTTTTCTACTCAAGTTAGGGTGGTTTTACACTTGCATTATTGCATTCTGTTATAGGTTCTGTTTATAATAGAATGCCCAGATGAAAAGTAAGTAGAGATGAGCGAATCTATCCACCGCTTCATAGATTCGATACGAATCTTGGAAATTTTCCGCTGCAAAGCGAATCCGGTTTTTTTGAGATTCGCTCCGTTAGATTCGAAAATGTTCTTAAAGCTTTCTACGCATTCGCTATGTACTTGTCAGATAAATTGTACGCTAATGTTACGTATAAGTTACTTTATACGCTGATGCTTCCAAATTCAGTTAATTAGCTAACTTTACTGTTCGTTATTCGTGCGGCATAAAGCATGGGAAGAAAGCGGTCACCTGACCTGGTAGGAAGGGCTTTCTCTGATTGGCTCAGGCTCGGTAAGCCAGTGATGCATCAGTTGTGCTGCGACTGCTGAGACGAGCAGAAGCACTGTCTGTGACGTTCTGAGAGACAGAGAACTGTTTTGTAAAAATTGGGGTGTAATTGTTCCGGGAATCCATATTGCACATATCAGGGATACTGCAGGACCAGTGCAGGGCAAGTGCAGGGCCAGTGCAGGGCTAGTAATTAATCAGGCAGGGAGAGAGACAGGGAGAGAGATAGGGAGAGAGACAGGGAGAGAGACAAAGACCAGCTGCAGGGCCACAGTCAAGTGAAAAATGTCTGGCATGGAAAAGCAAAAGGTATCCAGCCAGACCTCAAGCTCCAAAAAAAAGGAGAAGGTGGCACAGGGCAGCAGTGCCAAAGGACCTGTAGCCACAGCTTCTACTTGTAGAATTCGCAATAGTTGGCCACTGTTCCACTAGGCTAACCCACCAAGGCGCAAAATTGTAGTGAAGGAGAAAGTGGATGAGGCAGTGGAGTGGATGGCACACTCATCTCAAATCACAGCCGGATGATCTGCTGTCATCTGCTGATACAGTATCATGTGGCCAGGGGTCAGACTCAGAGCGTTACTCCTGCTCCACCATTCCGCTCCAGCAAAGCCCGTCCTTTTCGTACGCAATTTGTATGCTCATGCGTACATGTTCACATAAGTTGCGTACCTTTAACAACTGTACGTTCGTTATTAGTGCGCAAATGTTCACAAAACAGAACATACAGTTAGGGCCAGAAATATTTGGACAGTGACACAAGTTTTGTTATTTTAGCTGTTTACTAAAACATGTTCAGAAATACAATTATATATATAATATGGGCTGAAAGTGCACACTCCCAGCCGCAATATGAGAGTTTCCACATCCAAATCGGAGAAAGGGTTTAGGAATCATAGCTCTGTAATGCATAGCCTCCTCTTTTTCAAGGGACCAAAAGTAATTGGACAATGGACTCTAAGGGCTGCAATTAACTCTGAAGGCGTCTCCCCTCGTAAACCTGTAATCAATGAAGTAGTTAAAAGGTCTGGGTTTGATTCCAGGTGTGTGGTTTTGCATTTGGAAGCTGTTGCTGTGACCAGACAACATGCGGTCAAAGGAACTCTCAATTGAGGTGAAGCAGAACATCCTGAGGCTGAAAAAAAAGAAAAAATCCATCAGAGAGATAGCAGACATGCTTGGAGTAGCAAAATCAACAGTTGGGTACATTCTGAGAAAAAAAGGAATTGACTGGTGAGCTTGGGAACTCAAAAAGGCCTGGGCGTCCATGGATGACAACAGTGGTGGATGATCGCCGCATACTTTCTTTGGTGAAGAAGAACCCGTTCACAACATCAACTGAAGTCCAGAACACTCTCAGTGAAGTAGGTGTATCTGTCTCTAAGTCAACAGTAAAGAGAAGACTCCATGAAAGTAAATACAAAGGGTTCACATCTAGATGCAAACCATTCATCAATTCCAAAAATAGACAGGCCAGAGTTAAATTTGCTGAAAAACACCTCAAGAAGCCAGCTCAGTTCTGGAATTATGTATTAAGTATTCTATGGACAGATGAGACAAAGATCAACTTGTACCAGAATGATGGGAAGAAAAAAGTTTGGAGAAGAAAGGGAACGGCACATGATCCAAGGCACACCACATCCTCTGTAAAACATGGTGGAGGCAACGTGATGGCATGGGCATGCATGGCTTTCAATGGCATTGGGTCACTTGTGTTTATTGATGACATAACAGCAGACAAGAGTAGCCGGATGAATTCAGAAGTGTACCGGGATATACTTTCAGCCCAGATTCAGCCAAATGCTGCCAAGTTGATCGGACGGCGCTTCATAGTACAGATGGACAATGACCCCAAGCATACAGCCAAAGCTACCCAGGAGTTCATGAGTGCAAAAAAGTGGAACATTCTGCAATGGCCAAGTCAATCACCAGATCTTAACCCATTTGAGCATGCATTTCACTTGCTCAAATCCAGACTTAAGACGGAAAGACCCACAAACAAGCAAGACCTGAAGGCTGCGGCTGTAAAGGCCTGGCAAAGCATTAAGAAGGAGGAAACCCAGCGTTTGTTGATGTCCATGGGTTCCAGACTTAAGGCAGTGATTGCCTCCAAAGGATTCGAAAAAAAAATTGAAAATAAAAATATTTTGTTTGGGTTATGTTTATTTGTCCAATTACTTTTGAGCTCCTAAAATGTGGAGTGTTTGTAAAGAAATGTGTACAATTCCTACATTTTCTATCAGATATTTTTGTTCAACCCTTCAAATTAAACGTTACAATCTGCACTTGAATTCTGTTGTAGAGGTTTCATTTCAAATCCAATGTGGTGGCATGCAGAGCCCAACTCGCGAAAATTGTGTCACTGTCCAAATATTTCTGGCCCTAACTGTAATAACGTATGATTTGTACGCAGCTTCGTCGAATAGATTCGTATGATGTACGAATCTTTTGAAAAGTTCGATGAAGCAAATTTTGGATGATTCGCCCATCTCTAAAGGTAAGCCTTTAAGAGGAGTTCCATTTTGATCCGTCACAATTGAAGTCTATGGGCAAGTATAACAGATCTGTCTGGTTTCTGTTATGTAGAAAAAGTATTTTTGACAGGACTTGGTTTTCTATCCTGCATAAAGGAAACCAGATGGATCCGTTATGCTTGCCCATAGACTTCTATTGTGACGGATGCAAAAATGTCCCTTTATAATATGCACCAATACAAAAGATATCCCTTTACATACCCCCTTACCTTTCAGATGAGAACCTTATATTAGTCCTCAAATCAGAACCTCATATCGCCCCTCAGATCAGACCTCAAATCAGACCCTTATATCAGACCTCAAATCAGACCTCAAATCAGACCTGCATATCACACCTCAGATCAGAGCCCTTTTCAACCTGGATGTCAGACCTTCATATCAGACCTCAGATTAGACCTCCTTTAGACCTCTATGTCAGACCTCCCTCCATATCAGGCCTCAGATCGGACCTCCTTTAGACTTCCATGTCAGACCCCCATTTCAGACTTCAGATTAAAGCCCCTTTATACCTCCACGTCAGACCCCCATTTCAGACATCAGATCAGACCCCATTTAGGCCTCCATGGCAGAACCCCATTTAAGTTCAAATCAGACCCCCTTCAGAGCTCAAATCAGACCCCCATATCAGACCTCAAATCAGAACCCTATACCGGACCTCTATGTTAGACCCTCAAATCAGACCTTAGATCAGAACCCCTTTTGAACTCCATGTCTGACACTTCAGTGTCAGACCTCTATTTCAGACCTCAGATTAGAGCCCCTGTAAAACTCCATGTCAAATCCCCATTTCAGACCTCAGATCAGAGCCCCTTTATACTTCTATGTCACACTCCTATTTTAGACCTAAGATCTGAGCCCCTTTAGATCTCCATGTCAAACCGCCATTTCAGACCTAAGATCAGAGCCCCTTCAGATCTCCATGTCAGACCCCCATATCAGACCACAGATCATACTCCCTTTAAACCTCCATGTCAGATCTCCATTTCAAATCTTAAATTAGACCCCCTTTAGACCTCCATGTCAGACCCCTTTATACTTTACCTCCATATTAGACCATCAGACCTCAGATCAGACCCAAAATAAATAAATTCACTTACCTTTTCTGCTTCGCTTCTGCTCTGCAAGTCCGACGGTCTCTCCTGCAGTCACGCTCTCTGATCTTCTCCGGGCCTGCGCTGCACTGTCATCTGACTGCATACAATGTAAGATCATAGTGTGCGCATTACATCCTGATTTTGTATGCATTTGGTACAGTGTACCGCAGACCTGGAGGCCCAGAGATGACCAGGGATGATGAGTACAGTGTTAGCAGTGCTCCACTCCCCCACCTTCTCCGTACTAGTAAGCACTTCCATAATAAAAGCGCTAACTAGTATTCTCTTAATGATGCACAGCATCTTATAAAGGGAAAAATACAGTAGTCGGCTTGTGCCACTGGCAAGAGGGGGAGGGGGATTGCTGTGACCCTTATACAGTAACTATGTGAGATGGGCAAAAAGCTGTCATTGTCTGAACACTGTATAAATTAAGTTAAATATCTGGACTGACATTCTGCTATTTGGCCACAAGATGCCGCTGTTTCCTAAACACAGCTACTGACTGCATATTGTTCCATATTCATGAGAGGTGGAGTTACAAGAGCCTGGAGAGGAAGAGATAGAGCAGCCATCTTAGGGAGATCTTGGAAGAGGATCCAGGAGCTGTGTGTGAGGAGGATCCATCGACATCCAGGTGTGCGAGCACCCTTCGGTGACCAGAAATACAGCCCAGTGAAGCTGAGTGTGTCCAAGGCCCTGATCCTGCTCAGAGGAACAAGGATTGCTTCCAGGATCGCTGAGGAGCTGAGAGCTGAGGAGCAAAGCAACATACACTGAGGTACTGCATGCTTGTTGGAGAAGCTTTTGTTCAGTTAACAGCCACCAGCGGATCCAGAGCAGACCTGGGTTGGTAAGACTGATCATACACGCACCTCATCACAGTGTTGGCGCCTAGAATCCTAGAGACTGAGACCAGGCCTGTGGTTAGTTAGATAGGATTTCTGATTGTGTCAGGCCACAAGTGTTGCTTGCTGTTCATTGCAAGGACTCCACATGATGCCGATTCTGTGTTGAACAGGATCTGGGAGCTGGATCAGGGTGCTGAGAAGGAAGAAGAGACATCATAGGAGAAGGGTAGTGGCCATAGCAGTCATAAAGAGCAGTGGCAAGGTACATCCAAAACCTTCAAAAGCCAGATCTGCTCTATTGTGCCCAGTTTGTGAACTGGTGATGTCGCTGATACTGTGAATGCAGGCTCAAAACATGCCAAACCTAGGCCAACCTCAGCATCCACTAGCTCTGTGCCCTATTACAGCACATGAGGCGACACCACCAGATCCTGAAAGTAAAACAAGCCAGCATTCCAAATTGGATTAAGTCTGTCCCCATCTCCCGATTACAATTGCGACCGCTGTGACCCTTAAAGCTACGTTACTAAGAATAACTTGGAACATACAAGGCAATAGGTTGACTCTCTAGGGGTAGTAGTAGTAATAGTAGTAGTGGTGATGATAGTAGTAGTGGTAGTAGTGGAAGATGCTTTGCTTTAATAATAGTGACAGAAGGAGATTCGTAGCGAGGAGCAGGAGCAGCTGAGACGGCAGCGGCAGCAGCAGCAGCCATATGGCAAATGTTGGCAGGCAGGCAGCAGCATGATGGAGACAGCAGCAGCCTTATGAAAGATGAGGGTCAAAACAGTGGCATGATGGCGGCGGACTCATGATTGAGGCAGCAGCAACAGCTGTATAGCTGTATAGAACATGATGGTCGGCAGGCTGCAGCAGTTGTATGATGGTGGCGGTGGCATGATGGAGGCAGCGGCAGCAGCTGCACAAAACATAATGGTCTTCAGGGTGCAGCAGTAACAAGATGGCAGCTGTAGTATGATGAAGGCTGAAAGGCAGGCAGCAACAGTAGCAAGATTGGGCACCCCCAGTAAGGCAAGATCTATTCATTGGCGTTAGCCAGAGGAGTCTGAAAATTATCCTAAATCCAGGTCAGCCCATGTCCCAAGCAGTACAATGTTCTTGTCATCATCTGCTGCTTCTTCTGCTCAGATTCTCCCTCTTTCTTGTCCTCCACTCCATCATATCTCCATCGTGAGACATCCATATTGGAATATGTGGCCATAAGAAAACTGTTCATGACCATCAATTAGCTTGAGTGCAAGATGAACTCCCACCTGGCCAAGGTACTATGCGGTATAGCCAGGGGCGTAGCTAGAACTGACTGGGCCCCACAGCAAATTTTTGAACGGGGCCTCCTCTTCATGACCATCCTAGCAATGAATGTGCGCATATATAAGAGTGGGTTCACATCACCTTTTTACCATCTGTTTGAAGTACTGTATATGTTGGAAAAAAAGAGATACAAAAACGCTTTTGTATTCTGCAGAGTCCGGCAAAAAAAAGTATACTTTTTTAAAAATGGAATCCTATATATGCCACTACATGACATTTGTCTGGTTCGTCCATTAATGTATATGTTTTTGTATATGTTAAACGCAAGGCAAAAAGGAAATGTTGACCCAGCCTAAGTGTTCCAAAATAATAGTGTTCCAAAGTAATAGTACACAGCAGAGCGGTGCCACGGGAGGCTGCCATGTACTGCAGGCTATAATGCAGAAGGCTGGTCCTGGTGGTCAGTGGTGTGGACTGTGTTCTAAAAGGCTCATTTACTCTACTGGGAAATACAGACCACACTACAGCATAATGTTCTGGGATCCACAGTGTATACTGAATATTAGCTCTACAACCAAATAATAACCCCGCCATACAATGACTGGATAACGCCTCCATACAGTGACTGGATAACGCCTTCATACAGTGACCGGATAACACCTCCATACAGTGACTGGATAATGCCTCCCTTCAGTGATTGGATAACACCTCCATACAGTGACTGGATAACACCTCCATACAGTGACTGGATAACACCTCCATACAGTGACTGGATAACACCTCCATACAGTGACCGGATAACACCTCCATACAGTGACTAGATAACACCACCATACAGTGACTGGATAACACCTCTATACAGTGACTGGATTATACCACCATACAGTGACTGGATAACACCTCTATACAGTGACTGGATAACACCACCATACAGTGACTGGATAACACTGCCATACAGTGACTGGATAATGCCTCCCTAGAGTGACTGGATAACACTGCCATATAGTGACTGGATAACGCCTCCATACAGTGACCGGATAACACCTCCATACAATGACTGGATAACGCCTCCATACTGTGACGGATAACACCTCCATACAGTGACCAGATAACGCCTCCATACAGTGACCGTATAATGCCTCCCTACAGTGACTGGATAACAACTCCCTACAGTGACCGGATAACGCCTCCCTACAGTGACTGGATAACACCTCCCTACAGTGACTGGACAACACCTCTATACAGTAACTGGATAACACCTCCCTACAGTGACTGGATAACGCCTCCCTACAGTGACTGAATAATGCCTCCCTACAGTGATTGGATAACACTTCTATACAGTGACTGGATAACGCCTCCATACAGTGACTGGATTACACCACCATACAGTGACTGGGTAACACCTCTATACAGTGACTGGATAATGCCTCCCTAGAGTGACTGGATAACACTGCCATATAGTGACTGGATAACGCCTCCATACAGTGACCGGATAACACCTCCATACAATGACTGGATAACGCCTCCATACTGTGACGGATAACACCTCCATACAGTGACCAGATAACGCCTCCATACAGTGACCGTATAATGCCTCCCTACAGTGACTGGATAACAACTCCCTACAGTGACCGGATAACGCCTCCCTACAGTGACTGGATAACACCTCCCTACAGTGACTGGACAACACCTCTATACAGTAACTGGATAACACCTCCCTACAGTGACTGGATAACGCCTCCATACAGTGACTGGATTACACCACCATACAGTGACTGGGTAACACCTCTATACAGTGACTGGATAATGCCTCCCTAGAGTGACTGGATAACACTGCCATATAGTGACTGGATAACGCCTCCATACAGTGACCGGATAACACCTCCATACAATGACTGGATAACGCCTCCATACTGTGATGGATAACACCTCCATACAGTGACTGGATAACGCCTCCATACAGTGACCGTATAATGCCTCCCTACAGTGACTGGATAACACCTCCATACAGTGACTGGATAACGCCTCCCTACAGTGACTGGATAACACCTCCCTACAGTGACTGGATAACACCTCTATACAGTGACTGGATAACACCTCCCTACAGTGACTGGATAACGCCTCCCTACAGTGACTGAATAATGCCTCCCTACAGTGATTGGATAACACCTCTATACAGTGACTGGATAACGCCTCCATACAGTGACTGGATAACACCTCCATATAGTGACCGGATAACGCCTCCATACAGTGACCGGATAATGCCTCCCTACAATGATTGGATAAGGCCTCCCTACAGTGACCGGATAACACCTCTCTACAGTGACTGGATAACACCTCTATACAGTGACTGGATAACACCTCCCTACAGTGACTGGATAACGCCTCCCTACAGTGACTGAATAATGCCTCCCTACAGTGATTGGATAACACCTCTATACAGTGACTGGATAACGCCTCCATACAGTGACTGGATAACACCTCCATACAGTGACCGGATAACGCCTCCATACAGTGACTGGATAATGCCTCCCTACAATGATTGGATAAGGCCTCTCTACAGTGACCGGATAATGCCTCTCTACAGTGACTGGATAACACCTCCATACAATGACTGGATAACGCCTCCATACAGTGACTGGATAACGCCTGCATACAGTGACTGGATAACGCCTCCATACAGTGACTGGTTATTGCCTCCATACAGTGACTGGATAACGCCTCCATACAGTGACTGAGTATAGAGTTTAAGGGGGTACAATGGAGGGTATAAGGGGGCATAGTACAGGGTAGGAGGCACATTATAGGTAATAAGGGGGCATAGTACAGGGTAGGAGGCACATTATAGGGTATAAGGGGGCATACTACAGGGTAGGAGGCACATTATAGGGTATAAGGGCACATAGTACAGGGTAGGAGGCACATTATAGGGTAGAAGGGGGCATAGTACAGGGTAGGAGTCACTTTATAGGGTATAAGGGGGCATATTACAGAGTAGGAGACACAGTATGGTGTATCCCCTTATACCCTTGTACTGTGCTGCCAACAGTGTATGTTTAGGGGGCACAGTCCAGTTTATGGGGCACAGTCTAGGGTAGGGGGCACAGTCCAGGGTAGGGGGCATAGTCCAGTGTGTGTTTAGGGGGCACAGTCCAAGGTAGGTGGAACAGTCCAGTGTAGGGGGCACAGTCCAGGGTAGGGGGCACAGTCCAATGTATGGGGCACAGTCCAGGGTAGGGGGCACAGTCCAGTGTATGGGGCACAGTCCAGGGTATCAAACTCACCAAAGCTGGCAGGGAGTCTGAAGCAGGAGGGTCCTGGCTCTGGCTTGCAGGCAGGCAGCAGCGGTTCTCAGTGGTGGGCGCCAATTCAAACTACAGCTTGGCTGGCGGCTGGGCGGAAGGCCAGGGCCATAATAACATGCAGCTGAGCAGAAGCACAGGCGGCCATACAATTGTGCTGCTAGGCAGGAGGTGGTGCCATAAAAACGTGCGGCTGAGCAGGAGACTATACAACCATGCGGTAAGCCATTCACTTGTACAGTATGGGTGGGCGAGAGGGCAATCGGCTGTACAAACGTGCGCTGCGGCTGGGCAAGAGGGCGGGCAGCGGTGCAGGCAGGATGGCAGAGCACGTCCAGGGTCCATCTGAGCGATTGGTGGAGCAGCAGCTTCCACCCACTGCTGCTCCACCAATCAGATAACAAAGTGCAGCAGTGCAGAGGAGAGGTAGGAGAATCCCCTCTTCTATTGTTTCATTAGAGGCTGCAGCAGTAGGAACCCACCACCACAAGGGAAAGCCAAATAAAAATAAATAAATAAAGAATTTAATAAGGCCTTGATGGCCACATCCCTCTGCTGCTGCTCCCGGGCCCCTTCTCAGCTCGGGCCCCGAAGCAGCCGCTTCCCCTGCTTCCCCGATAACTATGCCACTGGTTATAGCTGCTGCCTTAACACTTAGTTGTGGTAAATGTGATATTTTTATCTGAAATATAATTTTTCTCTATGCCTTCACCTGTAGTTTTTGCTATATCCCATCACTTTTGGCCAGGCTGGCGTTCATTAATTTACGTCTCATCATTATGGAAATGGAGCATAGTTCTGCATCTTCACCAGAATTTAATTCTGCTGTATGATATTCGTACGTCTGCCCAGCTGTCCATTTTTTTGTTTTAAGAAAAAATTGTTTAAAATTGGCTAATTGTCTAAATGACTATAGCCTTTCCCCCCGGCACATACCCTGTTCCCTGACCCTGTAGACTTCTGGGAAAGCAGATTTGAACATTGGAAGGAACTTGGCCAGTTTGCTCTCTTTGTACTGCCTTGAGCAGCCCACAGCATTAATTTTAGATAAGGTTTTCAAATAGAAAACTTGCTGTCTGCCAGTGTACAAAACTAGACATGAGTGAACCAACCAAATTTTTTAAAACATTCGATTTGGACCCGAATTGGGCATACAAGTGTCCATTCTGAACAGCATGCCAGAGGAGCCAGTTATTTCCAGCTCTGCCCCTGTCTAAGACGATTGGGTGATTTAGCCGGTGCCATGTTCATTATCACGCTCTTGCTCCTCCTCTTCCTCTTGCAGTGGCAGCTCCTCATCCTCATATTCATCATCTTCATTATCCATCTCCACCTTGGCAGATTCCTTTTGTGAGTCCTCAACAGCTGTATGGCTGACAGCAAGATGCATCAGCTGGTCTACTTCCTCTGTGGTCCCCTGCTGCATGAGCCCTATAGGCATGATGTTGTTCATGCCGCAGTTGTCCCAGGTGACAAACTTTGTGGCTTTTTCAAAGGGCTTCAGCACCCGACAAATGAGCTGCCACTTCCTGACCTCGAAACAACACATGCTCCCTGCTGCTAAGGCTCTGGTGCATGACAAAATGGTTCATGGCTTTCCCCTGCTTGTACAGATGTTCAAGCATGTGTAATGTTGAATTCCAGCAAGTTGGCACATCACGGATTAAGCAGCGTACCAACAGGCTGTTCTGTTGCTGCAGGTTCAGGAGAACGAAGTTCAGGAGTGGCTGAAGTGCTTGCACAGTCTGCTGGACAGCACCTTTTGCAAGCCAGTGCACTTATCTAGAAAGCGCTGCACCACTAGGTTGAAGATGTGCACCATATGGGGAAAATGACAGGTGACCTCCTAACAGCAAAATGCAATGGTGACTACTCTCCACTCATTCTCCTTGACCTCTCTGCAGCTTTTGACACTGTAGACAACCATACTCTAATCACAATGCTCCAATCTATTGGCCTAAAGAACACTGCTATCTGCTGGTTTTCTTCATATCTCTCTGACCACTCTTTCAGTGTCTCATTCACTGGCTCCACTTCTTCTCCTTTACATCTTGCTGTTGGGGTTCCTCGGGGTTCAGTCCTGGGCCCTTTCCTCTTCTCATCCTACACAGCCCTAAATGGACAGACCATCAGATTTGGTTTCCAGTACCTTCTCTATGCTGATGACACACAACTATACACTTCATCCCCTCACATCGCTGTCTCTAACATTGTGTCCTTCCTCTGAAACTGAATCTTTCAAAAACTGAACTTCTTGTGTTCTCTCCATGTACTACCCTATCTGAACCTGATATCTCCCTCTCAGTGTGTGGAAGCATCATCACACCTACGCAACATGCCTGCTGTCTCTGTGTTATGTTTAACACTGATCTTTCCTTCACCCCCTATATTCAATCTCTCGTCCACTTATATTGCAAAAATATCTCTAGAATCTGTCCCTTTCTCACTAACAAAACAAAAAAAAAACTGTTATTGTTGCTCTGATCCATTCCCGTCTCGATTACTATAACTCACTATTAATTGACCTCCCCCTCACCACACTTTCCCCTCTCCAATTTATCCTTAATGCAGCATCCAGGGTTACCTATCTGTCCAACCGCTACTCCAATGCCTCCACTCTGTGCCAGTCACTGCACTGGTTGCCCTGATAGAATAGTATAGAATCCAATTTAAACTGCCTATCCTCACCCAAAAAGCTCTCCACAGTGCTGCACACCCATACATCTGTTCCCTCATCTCTGTCTACCACGCTACCTGTGCCCTACGCTCTGCAAAAGATTTACAACTGACATCCAACATACTGTAATCCAAACCTCTCACTCCCGGCTTCAAGACTTCTCCCCACCTGCACCAATTCTCTGAAAAGCCCTACCCCAAGAAATTAAATCACAATACACACAGTTTAGGCGCTCCCTAAAAACACTTGTTTTTAGGGTGGTCTATCACATCCCCCGATTTAACTTCTCTCCATATATAGCCCACTTATCATCATTTTTCTGATCATGATCTTCCACTAAACTCTTCACAGCTTGCACAGGGCAATGCTTTTGTTTTCCAGCAACGTGGAAAAAAAATGCCAGATGGGAGATAATAACCCAGCAGAGGTAGAGACAGCCAAGCTCAGCTTAGTTTTGGCATGTTTTGGGTCTAATCCTCTGACAGCGTCAGCGCCATCACCAGATCTCAAAATAGATGTGGCCCTAGCTGTTCTTTGGGAGGTATGTGGCCTCTGCTCTTTTTTGCTACCGCTATCACCCTCTTCCTCTGATGTTGCCTCATCCTCAGCAGCCCAATCCAGCCCCCATATCCTGTCCAGCACACAATCGAACTCACCCTCCCTGCTGCTTTCATCAGAATGTGAGATATCAGGGTGGGCTCTTAGGGCCCCCACCCCATCTCTTCGTTTTTCCCGACTGCTACTGTCGCTGCTCCACCACCAGTACTGTGGCTATAGGTTCCACTATTACCACCACCAACACCGGTATGAATGGGGTTACCAGCCTCCTCCCCAACCTCATCGTCAGGGCATCCCAAATGGTAAAGGCTCTCACGCAAGTCATCAACAGAGAGACTCTTTTGACTATCTGCCATAGGGCACGGTGAAGTTTTCTTGCCTCTTTTTAGGAAAAAGGAAGGTGTCCACTGAAAGTCTTCTTTGGGCTACAAGGAGGAGGGAAGTTGTGACCCCTGGCTCCATGGCACAGTGTCAGTCACCTTCACATCATCCTGCTGTGACTGAGAGGAGGAGTGAGCCATCCAATCCACAATCTCATCCTCCTTTTCCTCAACTATAATGTTGCACCTTTCTGAAGCCAGCAGGGACAACTGTGGCCTACTACCACTACTACTACTTCTTCTAGTCAGATAGATGGTGCTGCTACTACCCACATTCTGGGTCTGGGTCTTTCATTTAGAACCCTTCCATAGCCTGGACATTTTTGGGCCCCTCAGATAATGTTGTGCACTACTCTGTGTATCGGTGTAGTAATCATATATATGCTTCTAGTCTGGGCTGGTTTTAGACAAAGTGTGGTCCTGGGCAAAATTGAAAGTGGGGCCCCAAATCCTGAAATATTGGAGCAGCAGTTTCACAGGACTTTGTAGGCATGCACAGCAGTTGCAACCACAGCAGCTGATTTTAGAATGTCACATTTTCTCTCTTTAGCTTTTCCACTGTAAGCTGCTGATCCTGCAGCCTCTTTGGGTATGTTCACACAGAGTATTCTGTCCTTAAAAAAACCTAATGTAGAATCCGCATCAGGTTTCTTTTTTATGTGTTTTTTTTTTCTGATGCATTTTCTAACACAGTTTTTGATGCAGTTTTGGCGTTGATTTACATTCCTGCCCATTTTCATTGAGTATTCTGGACATGGAATCCACATTAAGAAAGGCCATTATATATATAATTTCAACGGTGTGGAAACTGAATGTACGGAAACATACGATTGAGGCCTGACCATTAATATTGCAATAACAATCACAGGTAAATTGTTATCATCATGCATATTGGTGTACTGATCACTTATATGCTGGTTTCATTAAATTGAATAGCCCCCCTTCCTCTCCAAAAAAATAAAAAATTGGTACAAAAATTGATACAAATAAATTGATAATAAGAGACATTTTTTGGAAGTTTTCTAAATATTAAATAGCATAATATATGTGACAGCACAGTGTGTTTTTAAACACGCTGTTAACACCATCAACCATGAGTTGACCCATAGCTATTTATGTCAGTGTTACTCAGACATTATTTACTATTGCTGTCATTGCATTAAAGTGCTTAAGAAGGGATGGGAGAGAAAGAGCTAAAATTAATTAAACATTTAAAAAATGTATAAAAAAAATCAGAGCCCTAGGAGATCTCAGAGTATCATGTGCCAATTTGCAGGCCAGTTGGAGCATATTTGATTCATGTAAAACTGATTTGTACACAAATAAAATATTTTGAAAAATTCAACGAATCAGACGCAAAATGAATTTCAAGAATTTTGCTCATCTCTATGTATCATACATAGGTGCAAGTTACACTTTATTGTGGGAAGATATAATAGCATGCATAAAAAAGACATAAATGTACAGTATGCTGGCTTGTCCTCAGCAGCAGTCACATAACAGTTCAGCTCAAGATGGTACTGCCACCACTACAACAATAACCCATACCAACATACAGTAACTGAATTATATACTGTATGTATTCAAGTAAGAGGGAGCAAGGGAACAAGGCTAATTTCAAGCCTCCTACAATCTGTACTCAGTACTATCACCAGTGTCTGATTATAAAACATTCTGGACAACTGGACAGTCATAAACTAGTCAATAAATTGTGCAGGAAATTTAGCCCAATAAAATTTGTTTTCAGTCTACTATAAAGAAAAATGACTTGGAGTAGTTCCTGATTCTTGTATTTCTGTACATACTGTATACAGTATACACAACATGATTTTTTTAAAGCCACACAAACACACATTTTTTTAACCCACACATACAGTACACAGTATTTCTGTTCTGCTATGTTTCAAATTCCACAATAATTGAGTGATGTAGGATTATTTATACAGCATACATTTTCCCGTTGACCTTTGACTTTAGATCTATATCTGTAGTGCATCCCTAGGCTAGAAGTTTGACCTTGAAAATCTTACTGAGTTGGGAAATTTACATTCAGGAAGTACTTCATCAACTCATTATTCTGGATGACTATTTAATGAAGATAGTAAACTGAAAGTCACATTCAGTTTTCCTGAAAAAAAAAGCAGCATATGTCAAATGTGGGAAATCAAGCCTTAGTTGAGTTACTGGACCTACACTAAGAATTAAGTGATCCAGCTTGTATTGCTTTAAATAAATTATTTAATAATGTAAGGCATTACAGGGGAGTTTTCTTCTTTTTGTGGTTGCAAAAATGCCCTCTTAGTATCTATTATGAAAAAAGGCTTATTTTTCTCAGATAAGTCACAAGGAGTTGATCCATACAGTTTGTATTACTGTCCCACAGGAATATACACTCACCGGCCACTTTATTAGGTACACCATGCTAGTAACGGGTTGGACCCCCTTTTGCCTTCAGAACTGCCTCAATTCTTCGTGGCATAGATTCAACAAGGTGCTGGAAGCATTCCTCAGAGATTTTGGTCCATATTGACATGATGGCATCACACAGTTGCCGCAGATTTGTCGGCTGCACATCCATGATGCGAATCTCCCGTTCCACCACATCCCAAAGATGCTCTATTGGATTGAGATCTGGTGACTGTGGAGGCCATTTGAGTACAGTGAACTCATTGTCATGTTCAAGAAACCAGTCTGAGATGATTCCAGCTTTATGACATGGCGCATTATCCTGCTGAAAGTAGCCATCAGATGTTGGGTACATTGTGGTCATAAAGGGATGGACATGGTCAGCAACAATACTCAGGTAGGCTGTGGCGTTGCAACGATGCTCAATTGGTACCAAGGGGCCCAAAGAGTGCCAAGAAAATATTCCCCACACCATGACACCACCACCACCAGCTTGAACCGTTGATACAAGGCAGGATGGATCCATGCTTTCATGTTGTTGACGCCAAATTCTGACCCTACCATCCGAATGTCGCAGCAGAAATCGAGACTCATCAAACCAGGCAACGTTTTCCAATCTTCTACTGTCCAATTTCGATGAGCTTGTGCAAATTGTAGCCTCAGTTTCCTGTTCTTAGCTGAAAGGAGTGGCACCCGGTGTGGTCTTCTGCTGCTGTAGCCCATCTGCCTCAAAGTTCGACGTACTGTGCGTTCAGAGATGCTCTTCTGCCTACCTTGGTTGTAACGGGTGGCAATTTGAGTCACTGTTGCCTTTCTATCAGCTCGAACCAGTCTGCCCATTCTCCTCTGACCTCTGGCATCAACAAGGCATTTCCGCCCACAGAACTGCCGCTCACTGGATGTTTTTTCTTTTTCGGACCATTCTCTGTAAACCCTAGAGATGGTTGTGCGTGAAAATCCCAGTAGATCAGCAGTTTCTGAAATACTCAGACCAGCCCTTCTGGCACCAACAACCATGCCACGTTCAAAGGCACTCAAATCACCTTTCTTCCCCATACTGATGCTCGGTTTGAACTGCAGGAGATTGTCTTGACCATGTCTACATGCCTAAATGCACTGAGTTGCCGCCATGTGATTGGCTGATTAGAAATTAAGTGTTAACGAGCAGTTGGACAGGTGTACCTAATAAAGTGGCCGGTGAGTGTATGTGAGGCACCAGAACTGCAATGAGAATATTTCCAATGATAAATGTTCACGTTAATCTGTGAGTAAAAAACCTTGATGTGCCTCTGTTTAAAATTAGAGACACAGAAAAGTACAGAATGGGCTCACAGCAGCCTATGGGTGCCATATTCAGTTCTATACAGCACATATCTGTAATACTGCTACATGAATGTCCTCAACGGGACAAAGCAGACATTCAGGTAAGAAAGTGATAAAAAAAGACACATGTTTAAGAAACACAGCCTAAAAAGCTTGAGGTGAATCATAGAAAAAAGCAATGTACATAATTCAAAAATGTTTACACATTGGTGGTTTGTGAGGTAAGGGTGGAGAAGGCGCTGTTACTCCTGCTCTAAGACTATGGCTGATACACTTAGTAATTGAGAAGATTGGGTGGTCTAGCCATAAGATGCTGCTGTTTTGTCACAAAAGAAAGATGACTTCCGCTATTCTGGGTCAAGAGTCACAGCCACCTTACAGTGACGAGTGATGACTCGGCTGGCTCATCAACTATTTATGAGACGGTTAGAAGGGGCCTCCTATATAAGAACCACCCATCAAACCTTGTGTTGTACTTGCACCCTCTTTTACCAGTGAGGGTGCAAATCAGAAAAATGACCTGTAGCCCCTTCCTGCTTGAGAGCTGGAGAAAGTGATGGTGGTGTCAAATGCAGGTTGCAGTATTTTGTTGGAGGTACACAAAGAAGCAATATATAAGGCCTTGAAGGAGGAGAAGACGTCTCCCTCCTGCTTGTGCATTCTGGAGTGGCAAAGCAGGACAAGCTACAGATCAAGTTTATCCTCATGTTCCTTTCCCAGCTGAGGATGAGGGGGTGACCTCACACAAAGGTGACCCATGGATAGAGCTGGATGATAGTGAGTCTCCATCATGCAGAATTACCATAGTGAGAGCAAGGCAGTTGGAGATGGAGTCTTCCACCAGCAGGAGTGCAGGTTTTTAAACCCAGAGATATGAGACCAGCATTAATCTTGGAGGCCTATATTTTTTCTGTACTTTGTGTCCATGGTGCCATGAAAGAACACCGCTGTCAGTCACTAAAAATATGAGCAGCAAATTGTTTTCAACTGTATAACAATTGGTCAGGAAAAACATTAGATTAGTATTTGTTTAATTTTAAGGAATACATTAATGTTATTATTATATCTTGGTAACGATCAGATTTTAAAATATACCCTCCTTGTCATTATTATGTCATTGCACCTTCTTTGAGATATCATTGTTTTAACTCCATTAACAAATTGCTTGCAATTAAAAATTAATATGTGGTTGGAAAATGTTAGAAATACTCTTATAAGGACCCCCACCATCAGCTCAACTCATGGTTACGTCTTCTAATCGCCTGGATGCAGCATCACCTCAGTAGAAGTCAAACATCACATGGTCTTGTTGCAGTCAGAACTATGTATTTACCTGAAACCTTCCAGCAGTAAAAGTTCCCACCTCCTTACATGGACTAAGGCAATTGGATCCCTAGCATTTATTTCACAAGAGCAATGTTTCCGTCCAGATGCATTCTGTTATTACAATGGATAATATCCAGACTGAACTCTGACCCATGCATTTCAATGGATATTTTTCACAGACCATTTATTCATTCAGGAAAAATCTTAAAATGTTCTATACTCTACACTCCAGTCTAGCTAGCGCTAAACAGATTGTGGCTTACAAAATCCACACTTCTGATATCTAATATATAAAGCTGAGTGTATGTGTGTGTGTGTGTGTGTGTGTGTGTGTGTCCGCTAAAGGAATCCGCACCTCTGCAGCTACAATCACAAAATTTGGCACACATGTACATCAGGTGTCCGGGAAGGTTTTAGAACAGTTTTCAACTCTCCAGGACGTACCGATCCTGAGATATTCCCAAAAAATGCATTAGAGAATAGTAGCCTGGTCACATGACCCTTATCAGCCAATAGAAGCTCACAGGCACACATCAGGTTTCTATGACAACCTAGCCAGTTTACTGCTTTAGGTCTGCATTAAAGAGGCAGAGCACTGTGGATGACAATGGTAAATGGGTATTCCTGGTTACCATAACTATAACTTATGTTTTAGACTAACTCATCATCAATCATTACCTCATATAATGTAAATTTTACATATTTACTGTTCAGTAGTAATAAAAGATGTTTTCTTCCACTGTTACCCACCTTCCTCCTAAATCAGGCACCGACCTGTAATTCCGGCCACCGTCAAAAGAAGGACTTAAAAGCACCACCCCCAGATCCCACTAAGTCACGCCCCTGACTCAGTCAGGCCACGCCCCTTCCATGCTGCACTTGACCGGGATTAAAAATATTGGTAAAAATCACCTTCTGTCAGCTGCAGGGGTCTTCTCCCTGCAGCTCATTGCTCAGACTGCACAGTGCTGCTGCTGAGAGTTCTGCTGCTGTGTCCATCCAGGCCCTGCACATGACAGAGGACAGGGAGTCTGAAAGCCAGACCGTCCAGTCTAAAACAAGACCTCTGGCCACCCTAGGGGCAGGCTGATGTTAGGGTGGCCAGATGTCCGGCTTTAGGCTGGATAGTCCAGTTTTCTGGCTACCTGTTCTCCGTCCGACGCAGTGCCTGGACAGACACAGGGATGTCCACCCTTTCAGTAGCTCACACTCAGACAGCTTCTCCTCCATGTGTTCACGGAGCCAGGGGGGGCGTGGCCTCATGTTTAGTGATGTGTCTTCATGGAACTGGGGGCGCTGTTTCACGTTTGGGGGAATGGCCGGTGAGGTCTGGCTTTCTGGGGTGAAGACAGTGGCCACTCTAGCTGCTGTGGAGGTCACAGTTAAAGGGGCGGGCTTCTGTAGAGGTCACTGTTAAAGGGGTGGGCAGCTGTAGAGGTCACTGTTAAAGGGGCAGGCTGCTGTAGAGGTCACTGTTGAAGGGGCAGGCTGCTGTAGAGGTCACTGTTAAAGGGGCGGGCCGCTGTAGAGGTCACTGTTAAAGGGGCTAGCCGCTGTAGAGGTCACTGTTAAAGGGGCGGGCCGCTGTAGAGGTCACTGTTAAAGGGGCAGGCACTGTAGAGGGCACTCTCGATATCTTTTAACGACACACACACACAAACAGTAAAAGAAATAAATTAAATATACCCAGGCAAAGCCGGGTCCTTCAGCTAGTGTGACTATAAAAAAAGGTTTTCAATAGGAGTTTACACTGTTAATGAATAATGTGCACAATAATTTTCTAAAGCACAAGACATAAAGCCACTGATGATTTTTAAAGGAAATGTGTCATTATAAAATAAACTATTGTTCAAATGACACATTTATCAAAATATTTTTTTTACATTTTTCATGTCACTGGAGAAACACTATTGGCACGTGCTATTTGACCAGTTGTTGAGGGGGGATACTAAAGCATGGAATAAGATTGTAAGCTGTTGTGCTATACCTGAGGCTAGCCAGCGTCACGTACCCAAATCGTTGTTCCAGATTCAAGGGTAATAACATGTAAAGCGAGGATGATCTTTTTGAGCCTGCCAGTAGGTAAATTCACCGCTTTTACTTCCAGATT